>LN483619.1:256488-300697 GCA_900002565.1 Culicoides sonorensis | reverse complement strand
AGAAAAGATAAAGTTAATATTAGCTTGTATCTGTCACACAGAATAAATATGAGGATAAAATCTCATTTGAATAAAGTTTTTTTTGTGTTTCATTTTTCAATGTGTAGATGTCAAATTAGATATAAGTGAAATCATGTATTTTGATGTAGTGTGAAATTTTTTGACCTAAAACACATTTTTTTTCTTATATGTGGCATTGGGATCGTGTTACATACAGATCTTGGTGCTTATATATGTAACTGAAGCCCGTAAGTGACCTCATTAAAGTCATCCCAGTTCTAATTTTTTTCCTCTTCATCAAAACCTGAATACAGAGACAAGCTTAATTGCAATTTTACGTCATGTTTTCCAAGTTGATGTACTTTTTGTGGTTGTTCTTCACATGAGGAAAAACATGTGTGATATGACAATTTACATCAAATGTTCTCCATAACTTTTATACATTTGAGCCTATACTTGTAAGTGTAAAGGTGTGAGTTTGCCAAACCAACACATATATTTTGTAATAAACTTCTATGAAAAAGAACACATTCATATAATATTA
This sequence comes from Culicoides sonorensis, assembly GCA_900002565.1. Lineage (NCBI taxonomy): Eukaryota > Metazoa > Arthropoda > Insecta > Diptera > Ceratopogonidae > Culicoides > Culicoides sonorensis. The sequence goes on along the minus strand of LN483619.1, from coordinate 300,153 downwards.
AGTTGGATTACATGAAACCTTACTGAAAACCATGTTTTGTCTGAACTCGATTAATTTCAAATGAAACAACTTTGTGGATTTGTGATATATTCATTCATAAAATTCATGGAAATTGATGATGAAAGAAATAAACAAGAATTTTCATAAAATATTTAAAATTATTGAAAATTTGAGTGACGAGGCGTCTCCATTATAAAAATTTATGATTACTAGGCGTCTCACTGTAGGGTTAAAGTAAGATATTTTGCCCAAGTAGGAATAACTTTTGAACCAAGAGTCCAATTTAACTGAAATTTTGAATAGAAGTCCAAAACATATTACTCTTTCAAAATAAATTGGGAAATTTAACTAAAGTAAGCCTTGTGAGCTACAATAAGCCTTCAAAGTGAGAGTAAAAAAAACACAAAAAAATATTTATTTTGTTGAATCAGGCTTATATAAAGCCTGATTTATTTCTAAAAGTAATATTATTAAAAAAATTAAAAAAAAATGCTAAAATTAAAATTAAAAAAAATTAATGCGAACTAATTATATTATATATCGATTGTGAGATACAATTACATACAATTTGAAAAACCAACACACACACATACATACACACACGCACACAGACTAATTTTTCGAGTTTCTTTAGAGTTTATTGTAAACGGTTCAATTTAAACTTCGAAGCAATTACAAAAAGCAAGATTTTTTTTCTTTTATCATTTTCAAATTTTTTAATGAACGTAATCGCAATTTTATGGTACTCTGGTTCAAATAAACTACTCACTTTGTTCAGCAAAGTTGTTGCTTATAAAATAAGCTAAAATGTTGTGTCAGACCACTTTTTGAGTTTTCATACAAAAATATTAAGAAATCATCCAAAGAGTTGAGCATGTTTAGAATGGCAAATACATGAAAAATCGATACATGGGAACTGTAATATTTTTTATGAAAACATTGATACAATGTACGGAAAAGTTGTTTAAATTTAAATTTTTTTCTTGGAAAAAAAATTCCTATACAAATCAATATATTTGCCATTCTGAAAATGCTCTAATTTAAACAGTTTTTGGATGATTTCTCAATATTTTTGTATGAAAACTCAAAAAACAGGTCATAGACAACATTTTATCTTATTTTATGCGCCACAACTTTGCAGAACAAAGTGAGCAATTTATTTGAATTAGACTACCATAAAAATCCATTTTTCGAGTTCTATTTCATTACAAAATTTGAAAATGGTATAAAAAATTCGAATATCGAAAACATATTTGGTCTTTTTTAATTAGGATCCACAAGATCCACCAATTTTGTACAAAAAAAACCGCGTTCAGAATCATTAACAGCAAAAAAATAACCTTGTAAATGATGTACCACTTTGACATACAAATTTTTTTTTAATCCTCTATTGATCATTAGCTTGCTTATATATCCAATATTTGTGATCATTTTAACTTTTTATTAGTTATCTGTAAGAAAAAAAATACAGTTTTATGGTTGATGTTCTTAATTCATGAGAAAAAATTGTTTTCTGGTCAAAGTTTTTTTTAAATAACATAATAATAAAAAATTGTAAAAAATTTTTTAGATTAAAATCATTCAAAGAAAAATTTAAAACTTTTTCCTTAAAAATGTGATCGATTAAACGGAAATTTAACCCTTTCGGTCCTTTGTCCAATATATTGGACAAACTTTGAAGAATTTTTTAAAAATATTTCCTTGTTTTTTAAAAAAAAAATTCCGATGCCAATATTTCACTTAACATCTTGTCTCCTCAAAAAAAAATTGGCTCCCGAAATAACGGTGCCTATCAGAATGTAAATAAGCAATCTTATCAGTCATGTCTGTCATTTCCGTAAAAATTGAAGTAACGTAAATTTATGGGTCAAAAAAAATATCAAAAACCAATAATATTTAAGTGTGGATTTTTTTGGACATTCATTTAACCTTAGATTTTAAGAGTCAATCAACAATTAAATGAAAATCATTCAGGAAAGAAAAATAAAAGTGAAAATATGTTTGTCCAATATATTGGACATCAGGACTCAAAGGTTGTGATTGTTTGTCCAATATATTGGACATCGGGTCTCAAAGGTTGCAACTGTCGAGTCATATTCCGAAGTAAAAAAATGTTTTTCGATAAAAAGATGTAAATTAATATCCTTATATTAAAATAGAATAAATTTTATAAGCTTTTTCATTGAATTTATAAACCAAAATCCGTTGAATACTGAATTTCAATATTTTGAACAACAACCTTTGAGTCCTAATGTCCAATATATTGGACAAACAATTGCAACCTTTGAGACCTAATGTCCAATATATTGGACATTCTGTTTAAGGATGAAGGATCACTACAAAAAATCCGTAAAAAATAATTTAACACCTTCTAACCCATATAAGTAAGAATTCATATTCAAAAAAAATCTAAATCTTTGGGTTTAGGCTCAGGTCTGAAAGGGTTAGATCGCAAAACAACAAAAATAAAAAAAATGCAATGATGTTAAAAAAAAATTTCATCCCCGAATCAGACTTTGAGAAAAATTAGTTCTTAATTCATATTTATTTATTAAAATAAAACAGTAAAATTGTGAAATATTTTACTTTTCATTTTACAATAGACAGTGTGCAACGCATATTTTCTATGCGTACTATACAATTAAATACCAATTCAACAAAATATTATACACAAATATGTAGGTATTAGTATGGGTCAACACAAAGCATACTCAAGTTCAATATTTATTTTAGAGAAATATTAGTAATTTTTGGGAACTTTGAGGGCTCGTAGCTCGCGGATTGGCAAGTTTTGGCATGATGTCTCTTCACAGCCTTTTAGGTATTAGCAAGACCTACATTTTAAGCCTAGTCCCAAACGTAAATAATGATAAATAATCTTTTCCGAGTCCAAAACGTTTTTCCATATAAAATCCCATACAAGAAAAAAAATTGCTCAACTTTGAAGGTTTGAAAAACTTAGAAAATGATAATTTTTTTAAATTTTTTTTTTACATCTGAGGTCCTGCATATGTTTTCTTTTCAATCATATAAAAAAAAAATTAAAAAAATGACTTTCATTTTTACCTCTAATGAGCAAATATTTGTTCTAATAGCCCCATAGTGCGTCTCCACTATCATATTGAAAATGTGATCGTCGCGATATACCCTCCGCCATTTTGGATCCGTATTTTATTATTGTGCTTAAAAAAATAAAATAGATTTGAATTATCACCTTTAACTCTTATAGAATATCATAAAAGATTCAGAGACAAAACAAATACGATAAAAATTAATAAACTTACGACAAGCTGTTGATTCAAGTTAATATCTTCAACATTTTTATAAATAATATTTTTCTTTTTATTTCTCTCACTTTATGCATTTTTATCAGATGTCACAGGGATGAAAATGATGAAAACTGCATGATCGTAACAGTAATGAGTTAAGACTGTAATAAAATCATCGATGCAATGAATAGAAAACTTCTTTTCTTCAAAGTTTTTTTCCATTCCATTTCTGTATTAAAAAAAAATAAAAAAAAACACAAAGTTTATATATTTCATTAAAAGAAGCAAAAAGCAACAGCAAAAACTTTTCATTTACCTTTTTTTTTGTGAAATTGAATTTTTTTACTTTCAAATGGAAACTGAGATAAAAATCGCTGAAATATCGTCATTATTATATTACACACAACAGAAAAAAAGGCGTAAATAAAGCAACATCTTAATATATTGTATTTGCAATACCCCTCCAACAACTAACTTTCTTATTCAATTTATAATATCGATCCCATGGGTAACCAATTTAATCTAATTTTATTTAATACTGTATTAAATGTGAGTATTAAATGTAATAATAAATACAATGCGCTTACTCTTATACCCGTTTTTTTCTTCATCATCATGATCATATTCAGTGAATTTCGTTACGTTATGCAAGTATGGTAAAGTAAGTTAAGAGAAATTTTTTTTAACAATCTTATATTTTATCAACTTGCTTTTTTGTGTAATAATCGCACATTTTTAAGAGAAATTTAAAGTTGGGCCGAATAAAAAATTGAGTTTTTTTCTTATGTGAGTATTTTTTCTTCTTTAAGAATAGAGAAAAGATGCTTAAATAAAAAAGATATAAGCTTGGAATATGCCTTTAAGAGATCTCTATTTAAACTTCTTGAAATTTGAACTGAGCTTGTAACTTTAAAATATTTGAATTTATAATCGTTACTTTTTTTGTTTGATTCAAGCTTCAATTTTACAAGGCACTGTGATCTGATTATATTTCATACAAAAAATTTAAGGTAACCAACCTTTTCAAATTTTGCATCCCCTAAAACACGAATTAAGCTCTTAACTGAGGACAGGACTGGGCTACAAACAATAAACTGTGCAAGCCCTTCATCTTAAAATTTAAAAGTTGAATATTAAGTAAAAATGTGTACTGGGTGTAGAATAAGTCAAAACTTGTATTTAAAATTTGCATTGGGCATTTCAGATTTAGATTTTTGGCGGGTGTTATTGACTGCAAATAGGTTATCAAGTCGACCATTTTGAGATTTTTTACCAAATTTAAACGTTATACACGAGCGCGTTTCCATGAAAGGATTCTGTATTTTATCAGGTTAAAATAGCTTTTATACCGTTTTTGGTTTTATATCGTTTTTTTCGGCCATTTTGAGTAAGTCGGTCATTTTGAAACAACATTATTTAATGATTGGCGATATTTGACAAATTGGCGAAATATTTTTAATGATTAGCGATACTTTTCAATGATCGGCGACATTTTTTCAATGATTGGCGACATTTTTTCAATGATTAGCGACAATGTTCGGAATTTTAAAGAAATGCGCTAAAAATACGCTAAATATTAAATTGAAACATAAAATTTTAATTTCCCAATAACCCTGCAAATACCAAGCAAAGCACTCCAAATGCACTGTGAGATGATTTTCGGGACGTTTTCAACTAAGACTGTGCTTTCTCATTGTTTTTGCATCTTCCATGTCATTTTAACACTTTAATTTCAATATTAATATCATCACTTCATTTGCTTTTTGTATATACTTAAGCGATAACTCACCTTTTATTATCATTGCATCAACGCCTTTTCAACTTACATAATAATAATGAAAAATAAACTCACAAAAGATGAACAAATAAATATACATGACTTACATTCACATCTTCTTCTTTTGCTTCATTCCTTTCATTTCTGGTTAAATAAAGCTGAATAAAAATTACGAATAACGCAAATACAAATACAAGGAATGGCAAGACACAAAAAAAAAGCTTTTTGCATAATAACTCGAATCTATCCTCTAGTGTATCCTTTGTTCACTTTTAATGGTGCAAACACAATTTTTCTTGGCTTCTTTTTTTTATTTTACAACATTTCATTATTATTTCCCAGTCATTTGCTGATATTATTATGATTGTGTGTAAGTCTCACATCTACATCATCATTTTCATCAAAATAATGTTTTTTTTTATCATCATACCTTCTACCTTATTATTTACTTAGATATAACTCTCAATTCGTCATTATATTAATTCACCATTGTATGACTGTGTGCATGCCTGAATAAAAATTGAATTGAATCTGACAGAAGCAAGTTTAAGTATAAAATGTACATAAAATATTGGTTAGAAAATTATGTGTATTCAGACAATTTCCCTCATCTTTTATCGTTATTTGTGTAAAAATGTTCTGTAATCAATTTATTTTGAATTGTAAAAAAAGAAAAATTATATATACGATAGTTGTTATTTTCTGCACTTGACATATCTTATTATCAGTAAATTGAGAGATAAAAGTATAAAATTGACATAACTTTGCATAAGAAATATCGGACAACAATACAGACAGTTTATTTGTAAAGTGATTCATAGAAATTGAGATGCAATTTATATTATACAAGAAAGAAGGAAAGAAAGGAATAAAATTTACATCTTACTTCCAGTGAATTAGACTTTTACCAAGTAATTTTTTTTATGTTCAATTTACATAATACAATATTGAATTATTTAAAGTTATTGACGTGAACCTGAAATCTGTGTCTGTAATGATTTGAATAAAACATTTAAATGATAGTACTGAGGATTAAAAATAACCAGGCGTTTCCATTAAATTTAGGTAAAAGTTAATATTTCATAAAATCAATTCAATTTCATTTTTATTATTTTATTAGTTTTGATAGAAAATTGAAACAAAATTTGATTTACCTTTTTTTGATGTGTTTCAATCAAGTTGAGCTATCGATTGCGGTTTTATTTATATCAAATTTTGACTGACTTTAAAATGGAAAACAAACATATTTCTTTCAACAATCATTTCAACAGAAATCCCTCAATCAAATAAATATTGACAATTTTATTTTATATTTTTCAATTTTTTTTGAAATGAAACACATAAAAAAAACTACTTTTTTTGGAAAGTGATGCTGTGTCCCAAAATTCAATAAAGACTACCAATAAAAAGTGAATGATTTTTTTTTGCTTAAATTACACAAGAGAATAAAAAACACGTACCATAGTTTCATAGTTTAATGTAGTTTATTGAATGTTTATGAAATTTGAGATGATTTGAACGATTTTTTAAATTTTGAATCAAATTTTACTCAGCAACATCTCATTCAATGCAGTCTCTTTTTGATTCATTGTTATTGTTGTTGTTTTGTACAAAACATTTTTTATTAGTTGTTTACGACACACATACACGACATAAATTTGCCTGCCTTTTATACTCACATCATTTCAGCTCTAATAGATTAAATTTTGAAACACAATTGATTTAGTTTGTAAAAATCACGTTCGATTCTTATATGAAATAAATATGCATTGGAATTGAATCACATTTTTTGTTATTTTGAGGATAAATATTAAAATTTTGTGGTTGAGAGTCGTCAGTTTAGAAATCTGCATTAAATTCACATCGAGTGCCACAATTTGATGAATTTCATGAAAGAACGTCTGAAAATTGTCATTGGACCCCTTAAATTTGGATTCAACTATAAAATAAGTCCGTTATTCATAATAATCCAAAGGACAATGAATATTAAAATAAACATTATGCTAATCCTTAAATATTACCCTTTAATATGACAATATTTTTAGGATTACATTTTTTTATTGTAATTTTATGATGTATTCAAATCTTTTATCATTTTTTTCATTGTTCCAAAATGAAAATAGAAAAAAAAAATTAAAAGAAAAGAAATGAAGAAAAAAATGCCTTTCATTCCTTTATTAAAATGTCAAGTAACTGCTATCATCATTTCATAAGTCAAACCATGTCCATGTAAAGCACAAATTTGGTATGCTTTTAGTATTACTCCATTTTTATCCTTGTTTAATATTATGATGATATGAAAAAAAGAAAAAAAAATTCTATTTGACCAAAATATTTTAATACGCATTACGTACATTGTAATTTTCTTGTTAAAGTCTGCATTTTTCTCTTTACATTTGTTTCTCTCTGTGACTTTATGATAAAATTGTTCGCATTTAGAATTTATCATCATCCTCGTTGTAAATGAGAGTGTGTGTGCGTGTGTTTATGTCTTTTGTACAAAAAAAATATATGTAAAAAAAGAATGCACTGAATTACAATAAAAATGGAAAAATAGGAAAAGTAGCTGAAAAATTGAAGTTATTTATCTAGTTTTACATTAGGCATATAAAAGACTATCTCTCGCTTAAATCATGTCCTAGACCCACACAAGTTGACATTTTTCAATAATTGGCGACTTTTGTCAATGTTGTCCGCCATTTTGGGTTAGTTCACCATTTTGGTTTAGTCGGCTATTTTGAAAGTGATACAGACGGACGAAGGACCCAATAGCGGAATTTCTAAGAAATTCTCTTAAAAGCAGCCTACGATCCACTTGGATCTTCATTTTGGACTGACAAGGCGTAAAATAAGTTATATTTCGGTTGTTTCATTTACAAGTTTAAATCAGACCCCTCAAAATTTTTATTTTGCAATATTTTGAGACTTGATCAGAATAGCTAAAACAAAGGCTGGGTATAAAAATCAAAAATTGTCCGTTAAATCATAAATTGATAAAAATAAAAGAATATCTTATCAAATCAATGTCATTCAATGTGCTTTTCCTTTAACAAAACACACAATAAATATTTACACTGATGATTTATCAATTCAAATTATGTGAGTATCTGTGTGTGTGTGTATGAAATCGTTTTCTAAGCGTGTTGTAACATTATCCTCTTACAATTCATACAAAAGACTGCCACTTTTCCAACAATTTAATATATATCATAATAAAAATAATAATAAAAATATATTATAATCACACATGAATAAGTCACATAATATACAATTTTCTATTCAAATTTGATTGCCTGTCGCGCGCGTATTTGGTTTGGATTGGATTTTTTTTCAACTTTTGTTATTGTTGCTGACTGTCTATTTATATTCTTACGGCATTTTTGTGTTTGTGTGTGAATGTTTGTATGAAAGGACTTACATTGTTGGTTTATTTCCTTCCGGTATTTATGGTGCAGTTTATGGCCAGGGGCGGATTGGCAATTAATTTCGGCCCTGGCATTGGTGATTCAGACGGCCCAAATATTTTCCGTGAAGAGATTTTTTTTTCTATTATAATGCTGATCAAATATGCTGAGTTTTAAATGGAAAAAAATCTCACATTATGTTTTTCAATTTTCTCCAATTTTGTAATATAAATTTTTTTTTCTTGTAAATTTTTGTGTTAATTTCATAAAAAACATTAGAAAACAGATACTGTTCATTTTGCAATATTACAGATATAAAACATTATGAGACAGATAAAGAATTTGTTTTTTCAAACTTTAAATATTTTGTTAAAAATGCTTCGCAGCTCCGCATTTAGATATAAAAGATTGTGAAAAGCAAAGCGAAATATTAAAAGTTGCATTGAAACATCAAATTTTCAAATTGATGCCGCCCTTATTATCCTTTTGCTTTTAATACTTAAAATTATTAAATAACTTTATATGAAAAGTCAATCAATTTTGATGCCAATTAACTTATTTTTAAATAAACTATTGAAAATCGTTGGATCAATATTCGATAATTTTTAAAGAATTTTTAATTTTTTATGAAATAATAAGTTGGCTATCAAATTTTTTGAAGTTTAATGATGATAAGTTGATATCAAAATATTTGGACGATGATGAAATGATTTTTTTATATTTTTCTTTTTATTATCTGAATTTTTATTTTTAATTATTCGAGTTATTTGAATAAATCTGGAAAAACAAAAAAAGAGAAAGGTGAAGAAAAAATTCATTAAACGTCAAATTCTTTGTAATCAGAATGATTTTTTATCTCTCTATCCTTTTCATACAGAAATGCGGAGCTGCGAAGCAGCGGAGCATTGGACATCAAATTTTTTTTATCTCTCTATCCTTTTATACTTATATGCAGAGTTGCTTTTATATCTTGCAATTTTTTCATACCTGAATTGATATCAGAATATTTGAAGATGTAAAAGCATAAAGAGATAAAAAAAAACATTCTGATTACAAATGCTCCGCTGCTTCGCAGCTCCGCATTTCTGTATGAAAAGCATAGAGAGATAAAAAATCATTTTGATTACAAATGTTCCGCATCAAATTTTTTTTATCTCTCTATCCTTTTATACTTAAATGTAGAGTTGCTTTTATATCTTTGATATCAAATTATTAACCTAATTATAATTAATCAATTAGATTAACAATAAAATAAACTTTTGAACTTTGAAGCAATACAAATTTCTAAAATATTTTGCTTTATTTTTTTTCCATGTCGACATGTTAATGTTGATCTACATATATGTCGACATGTTCACTTGAGAACATAAGTATAAATAATTATGAAAGAGAGAGACAGATAAAAATAATTTACATCATCAAACTTTAAAGCCCCGAGAACTTTATAACTAACCCGGCCCGGTTAAGCTCTCGCCGGCCATGATTATCATTCTAGAATAATGATCCCAAGATCATAGAGTGACGACATACAAACAATCTATAAGAGTTTTTATAACGAAATTCACTAGAAATTGTTAAAAATAAATATTCAGCCCACTTTTAAAATTTTCTAATAAGTTTTTGATTTTTCAGCCCATTTTACGGCCCAAACCAAGACGGCCCTTCTGGCATTTGCCAGAATGCCCATATGGCCAATCCGCCACTGATTTATGGCATGACACTCTTCGTACTTTATGTGTGTGTGTGTGTTTATGAATGAGACTGTTCCGTCTTTTATATTTAATGTTCTTTTTGCTGAATTTGTAAAAATATGATACATGACCGTAATGTGTGAATATCATATATTTACTTCCTTGTCTGTGGCCTCCAAGAAAATTGTTCTCTATTCGAGAAATATAGACTTTTACATTTGACAGTCATTTTGACGTTCGACAATTATCTTGACATTTGACAGTCATCTTGGCATTTATCATTTGAGAGTTCTTTTGACATTCGACATTCATCTTGAAATTTGACAATAATCTTGACATTTGACAATTATCTTGACATTTGACAATCATCTTGACATTTGACAATTATCTTAAAAAAAAAAAATTAAAAAAAAATAAAAAAAAAAATTTTGAAACTTGACAATCATCTTGAAACTTGACATTTGACAATCATCTTGACATTCGCAATCATCTTTGCATTTGACAATAATCTTGACATTTGACAATCGTCTTGTCATTTATCATTTGAGAGTTTTTTTGACATTCGACATTCATCTTGACATTTGACAATTATCTTGACATTTGACAGTCATCTTGGCATTTATCATTTGAGAGTTCTTTTGACATTCGACACTCATCTTGACATTTGACAGTAATCTTGACATTTGACAATAATCTTGACATTTGACAATCATTTTGAAACTTGACATTTGACAATCATCTTGACTTTTGACAATCATCTTGACATTTGACAATCATCTTGACATTTGACAATCGTCTTGACATTCGACAATCATCTTGACATTCGCAATCATCTTTGCATTTGACAGTAATCTTGACATTTGACAGTCATCTTCACATTTGACACTCATATTGAGAATTAACAGACATTTGCATTTTGTTCTTCGTTAATTATACTAAGATTTGATCCATAAATAGCTTGACATTGAGGCTACCTGTCAGCTTATTCTTAATAATGGGAATTTCCTTAACAAAACTGTTTTTAATCAATTTGATATGAAAAATTTGCAACACTTATTTATTGTGGTGAACTTTAGCGAAAAATTATGCTGACAAAATAAATGGATTAACTTACAAATTTCAACAAAAAAAAAAATCTCTATTTTTAGCTTTCATTTACATACAAAAAATTTGTTCCCTTCTTTTTCATATCCTTTTCCTTGAATTGTGATAAAGTGTATAAAAAATGAATAAACAAATGAGTTTCATGTATGTGAAAGCTCAGTTATAAAATAAAATATAATAGTGCTAAACCACATGCTGTGCTGCATGTCTTCTCACCATTAAACCACCATAAGCGACAAAAGTAATGTAAGAAGACTTTAAATTTCTACTGTTACACTTACTTTTTTACTTTAACACATTTTTCACATGTAGATTAAACACACATCGCGTTAGATAGACATTTGTGTGTGCAGTGCAATAACAAATTTAATCAACCTCAGAAATAAGATAATAGCTTTGGGAAGGAAGCTGCATTATTTTAAGTCAATATAAAAGATAGATACATGCATTGAAACAATTTCACACACCATCACATTGAGATTAGCAAAATGGAAGAATATCAGACAATGTTAAAATTGTAAATCAAAGCCTCAATTTAAGGAGATTTGTTTTGTTATTTTATAATGCAAGCATTTTGCATCTACACTAAAACATGTTAAAACAAATTTTTATTTGTTACATGTTTTTAAGACAAGACAAGTTCTTACATTATTTTGCACCTACATTTGTGAGGATATTTCAGTGCAATAAAATATCATATTTGAAAATTTTCTTCGTAAAATCATGAAATTCTTATGAGATAATGCATTTTGTTGATCATGATTGTTAGCAAAGAAAAAAAAAATGTATTGAATAAATTTTGGAATCTAAAATATTTAAGATTTTGTATGTAAATTTGAAAATGAAGCAGAAATGTAAGTAATCCATTACATTTCCTCTTACATTAGTCAAGTCAAATTATAGATTTTTGTTTTCAAATTGTTCAAAGTAATTGAATTTTAACTTACAAATCATTGTGATTGTATTTCAATTTTTATAGTGGAAACGCCTGGTAAATAACAAATTTGATTTTCGTAGTACAAGTTTTATACCCTTTCAGTTGAAAACGCTCCGAAATGTTTTTCTTGGCGTTCGGGGCGAACTTTTTGCGCATTTTACTTGGTGAAATTTTTCTTAAAATTTTAAGAGTAGAAATTTTCAAAATCACGGAACTTTTGAAAACAGCAAACAACAGAAGAATTTGCAACACTTTGAAATTTTCTGTGATTCCTAAATTTTTTAAATTTCTGCGGGTTTTAGGGTTTTTTTGAAAATTATGCAATTTCTTTTTAAATTTTTTTAAATTTAAATTTTATTTTTAAATTTTGCGATGGTCTGCGCTTTTCCATCTTATGAAAGTTTTTGTGGGTTTTTACAATTTCTCAAATTTACGCAATTTTATATATTTTCAGGGTTTTGAAAGTTTCCCACTTATTTCGTGGTTCTGGCACACTCCGCAAAAGAGAAAAACCCTGAAGCAAAGCACCTCGTATGCGGAATGGATCTTCAAGAACTGCAGGGTGATTTCGGGGTATTATGAACTTAAAGTGTAGTAGTAAAGACGCCTGGTTATTTATTTTTAATTTCAATTGCACTCTAGACTATCATGTCAGTCATTTTGACTCAAGAGATCCATTATGCAAATGCTACTCTGAACAAGAGGAAACTGCTGCACATCTGCACATCTGCTTTGTGCATGTCTCAAACATGCCAGATTGCATTGTATCACGCTGAGTAAGTACTTCCTCAGTATTGATTCCATCATAAAAGTGAAGGTATGTGCCCTGATAAGCATTTTGAGAAGATTTGGTCACTTTCCAGAACTGAACGAGGTCTAGTGGACTTCTTTCTATAGCTGTGTCTCTAGATTTGGTTCCTTCTTCATCAGTTATTATGATAATGGGTATGCACAATGGACCCGTCTGTAGGTCTGAGTGCTGGAACCTTCTGGTGAGACCGTGCTCGAAAATTGATCTGATCTAAAAACGTCTGGTTGATTCCAATTTTGAGTTTTATCAGGGAAACGCCTGGTTATTTTTAATGTGATTGGAGTAACCATCTGTCAACCTCATAGTTCATTGGACCATATTTTATATGTCAAAAACATCTTACAAGTGAAAATTTATCATAATCAATTATGAAGACAGTCAATAATCGTCATCAAAATGAAAATCTTTTAAAATTAAATAAAGCTTCTTTTTCATGAAGTAAAAAAAAAAATATTTGAACTTTATATTCAAAATTTATACTCTTCCACTTAATATTATAATATTATTATCATTAAAATGAATAATCTTCTCGTTATCGTCTGTCAATTCTTGAATAAAATTCTTCTCCTGTTTGAAAATTAAATATTCATAATCTTCAAAAGTATGCAAAATAGAATGAAATAAAGTTTCTGATTCAAAACCAAAAACCATTATCGCATCTCTCTCGCTTCTCATAATAAAATAAAAAAAAATAACAATAATAATGATGAAGACGATAATGAATAGAGTAATACTTCCGTGTATAGTAAATGTTATTCAAAGTTTTCCCTCGTTTTCTTCACTTTTTCACATTTCTTTCATTGTACAATTTATACACTTTATTTTTGCGCCCTTCTATTTCTCTTTTTTTTTCATTTCATTTTACTTTTATGAATAGAGTACACACAATAAGTAAGCAGAGGAAAAAAAATGAAATTTAAATGTGGTTCATATACCGTTCAAATAGGATAAAATTTTCAAGTAACAAACCATAAAACGTTTTCCGTCAATTCTTATTGCCATAACATAAACACAAAATTGTATCTGACATAAGTCTCGTTATGTTGTTACGCGAGTAAAAGTTTATATTGAATTGAAATTGTTGTATGCGGAAGAAGAACGTAAATTTCATTTAAAAAAAAATAATCAGAAGACGATGTAACAGTTTCTGTCACGGTACTTTCACCCAAAAATATAAATAGACTTTAAATTTCATAATCTTCTTCTTCTTCTTTTTTTGGTATATTTTCCTTGAATTCGCATTCGCATCGTACCATGAGAAAAAATGTGTGTGGTTTTTTTACAGGTTGTGAGTTAAGCTTATTACAATTATTTATAGCAAAAAGTTTATAAAAGTAGAAAATTTATTTAGCTTATATATGTGACACAAATTACAATCACGATGAAGAGAAGAAGGAAAAAAAACAAGTATCATTGATAAACATATCACTTGAAGTATAAAAGGAGACACCTTAAAAATGCATTCATTGAAACATAATTCCACTTTCTTTTGTTATTTGACGTAAAGTAAGCACCCTTTTCTTTTTTTTGCGTGTTTGGCTTTAAAAGCTCAATGTTTGTGTTATTTTCCCTTTTGTGGGTGTTTTGAGATATGATATCAAAAAAAAAAATGTGACACTCATGTTCTTTTCATGTCAAATCGCAATGAAAATGAAAAAAATAGCGTCAACGAAACATTTCAATGGAAATTTAAAGTCAAACATATTCAAAGGTTACAATTTATGACTTTTCTTAATCAAAATACAAACTTAATTGCAAAAAAAAACGAGAGATACTACAAAGAAAAACCTCAGATAATAACTTGGAATAAACATGAATAAATCATTATATGAAATCCATTCAAATTCATTAAAAATTCATCAATAAAATCCAAATTTAATATCAAAGGATAATAATCTGACTGTAATTTCTATGATAAAAATTTTATAGAAAGGACAAAGTTATTTCATTGCCATTTGATTACTTTACGACCCTTAAAATAAAAAGTAAAGAGAGAGAAATAAAATAATATATTAAATTTTATTTTCTTTGACTTTGCATATTTTTTTTTTCATTTTAACGTTAGAAAAATGGTTAAAATATTTAAATGGGATACACACAGGTGGTTTAGGAGCTTCATACTTTTAATTTCAGTATAATTACTTATAAATAAAAAAAACAGAGAAGTTTGACCTGGTCACAATAACATTGAATGGAAACGTTGGACATGGGAATTTTAGCCATGAGATAAGGTGCGTGGATATAAAAGGTAATTTTTTATGTATTTTTTTTAATTTCATTCTAAACAGAACTCTAAATTTGATTTCCTCGCAGATTCAATATTCAATGGCACACCAAAGCAAGGATACTGACCGATATACTAACACGAAATATAAAATCAATCTAAAGTAGCTTCATTTTTCACTATCAATCTTAAGGTTGGTAGTTCGATCTTCGCTCTGGCCATTAAACGTTACAATCTCAAATAACTCTTTTTCTGGCTTCTCAATTTGAGTTAAAGGCTAGTTAAAGGTGGCGACTGCGTGGAACGACAGAATAAAAGCTTAGTCCCTCGGATGATGATAACGAGTATGTACAATTAATAGCCGCCCTACAAATCTGATCTGAGCTTCACTTCATCAAATGAGTTTACAATCAGGTACCATGAATGTCCTAAAATAATAAAAAAAAAACAAAAAAAAATATTATCATCAGCTGGACTACTTACTCCGTTACTTTTCATCCCAATATTTATATAAAAGACGAAAAGAAAAAAATGTTTTCAACACCAATAATATTATACTAGAACTCAAACGACCCAAATGTATATTTTATAATCCAAATCCAAAAGGTAATACAATAATTTAACCTCTTCATTATGTATAGTCACTGTCTCTGGACCATTTTACGTGTAAGTGTCCAATTCCAAAAACTTATCCAATAATATTGTATTGGTCTGAAATATAAATGAAAAAGGACTAAAACGATAGTAAATTATCATGATAATATGTTTAGATTAGATATGCTCTTGTGTTATAATAATAATGATCCTACGTTTATTCTCAATGTACGACGATGTCTCTTTAAAAACGAAAGAAAACTAAATCCTCTGACACTATATAGTTGAATGTATTTTAAGGATATTTGATAGTTTTATTTGAGTGTAAAATGAAAAAGAAAGATGAATAATTCATTTCATTTTACTCTCACATTTTTTTTGATAAAGGTACAAAGAAATAAAATTATAATGACCTAAAAAAGAAGTTATAGATTTACGGGTCTTTGTAAATTGGACAGGTTGAGGACATTTATGAAAATTATTGCTTTCAAAAAAGTTTTTTTTTTAATGCATTTCATTCATTAAGTACCTTTTGTTGATACAATAATTTAGTCGTTTAAATGGAGAGTAAAGGAAGAACGTGCTTGAAGTGAAAAGTTCAATAAAAACATCAGTAAGGGTAGTACTTGAGTTGACTGTGGGACTTTTCACACAAACATATTTAATCTTTACCAAGCCTTTGAATCAAGCTATATAGAGAAACTTAAGTTGATCCAAACATCTTGTACACTTGCAACAAGTTTGACACAGATCTTAGGATTTGCTGAGAATCTTGGTATTGTAAACAGGATGCCAGTAGGAGTAACTGACACATATAAAAATCTAAAAAGAGAAGCGTCCAGAAAAGGATTAGAATTTAATGAAATGATGGTTTACAAATGCATCAAAACTCTGCGAACAAGTACGTTTATGGTCTCCAACGACATCTCCCCTTAAAGCTGTTGACAAATAAAGCTAGTGGCGTTATACGGGTCTTATCAAAAATATCGATTAAAAGATATTTTTGATTTTATCTTTAATTTATGCCTTACGACACGTGGGTAGAACCATCTCTTATTTATCTAAATTTTTTAAAGCTATTTCTAATTTTCTTGGTCAATATAAAATAAAAATCTAACATTTAATTAAACACTTCTTGAATGACATTAATACGTTTTAATTGATTTTTGATTTTAACTATTTGACTAACCTTGAACTATTTTGACATTCTAAATATATCTAACAATTTAATATTATTAGCAATTTACAGCAGTTACTTTTGAACGAAAGATACTACTAACTATCTAAGGTGCCATACGTGAAGGTGACTCATCTGAGAAGCAGAGTTAGAGGGGTTGTTTGAGAAATCAAACATAGTTGCAACTATAAAATGGTCCAACTAGAATGGACCCTGACAGGGCTCTAGCTGTGTTATTCAGAATCGAATAGAATCGTAGAGAATCTTGAAAAGGTATTTTTTAAGTTTTTTAAGCTAAAGTTATTTCTTTTCCAGCGCCGGAGAAGTAAAGTGAAGAAGTAAGTATGTAACTTAAGTCTTAAGTTCATGATTCAAGAGACTTAGTAGAGATACTGACCGATATACTAACACGAAAAAAAACCCAATGAATAAATGAATTGAATTCTAAAATTAATTTCCCATGATGTGTTTCTCAAATAAAATGTACAATAAATCAAAGTACACTTTCACCATGGTCAATAGAAACATTTTAGAAAAAAAACCTTAAGAGAAAAATCACATAACCTACAATGACATTAACATTTACTCATCTCTCCATTCAATAATAAATTGATATTATTACTTAACCCAAGCCCTTACACTTTATTATTATTACTTAAAATAAGTACGTCTCCTTTTCTTTTAATATTCTACAAATATTTTTTATACAATAAATAATATAATAAATTGATATGTCTTTGAAATGCAATGTAAAATCTTTATAAATATTTTTTCAAAAGGTCTTCTATGTTTTTGTTGATGACATTCAGTTAAAATAATATAGAAATAACATCAACCATGAATTCACTCAGTGTTTTTTCCAAAGTATGTAATAAATAAAGAGACGTTGTATTATATATTGCCTTTCAAAAAATACTTTATCTATTTTCATCATCAAGCATATTGCATTAGAATCCTTTTGAAACAACCTTTTTAAATGAATTTTTAAAATAAAATACACTTTTGATACCAATTTGATTTTATTTTTATCTATCAGAATTTACTGGGATAGTGAAAAATTTTCTATGTGATCAAAGAATCCTTTCACAGTTACTTTTATTGTATTTTTTTTCTAATAATATTTATAGATTTGTCCCAGCACCATAACGATGATGGTGATGATGACGATGATTTTCTTTTTATTTTCCCTGAATCCTTGCTTAGATTTATTTTTCTAACTTAAAAACATTCACACACAAACACACACACACAAATATAAAGACAGAAAGGACATTATCAGACCATCTATATCAAAAATAAAATAATAAAATACTCTGAAAACACACACACACATAAAATGAAATGGGTGCTTAGCCATTTACAGCTTTTGTCTCACAGTTAAACTATAATCGGACACAAATACAAAACATATTTTTTGAAAAGTTGTAAAGAGAAATATAGAGAGAAAGGACATAAATAAAAGACAGTATGGTACTTTTGCGTGTCAATGTGAATAATGATGCAAGTCTGTGTGTGTGTTCAAATCAAATTTTCAATTTTGTGAAAATTGAAATTCTTTTACAGCTTTTAGTGCTCATGTTTTATTTAAGAAGGTTTTTTTTCGATTTATTTGTGTTACTACCAAAAAATGTTTTTTATTTGAAATGTATTTGAATATATAAGTTTTTTTTTGTGTCTGTGTCGCTTTGGAGTGATGCAAATAAGATTCTTGTTATCATGTAAATTTATGACAGAATAAATAAAATAATTATGATGATGAATAAATTTTATTTTTTTGGTAGTAATGTTTTTTCTCCCAATATTTTGATTGAAAGTCAATATTCCTTGAATTTTCTAGGGAAATTTAAAAAATTGTCTTTCATTTCAATCAATTTTACATAAAATTTATGATGAAAAACTTGATCATTCACTTTAACGACTTTGTCCTAATTTGTCCTCATATATTGTCTGGAAAGGTTTACAATGACAATTTATCGCTTCCCCACTTCAATTCGAGACTTAATTCATAAAAGTAAGTACTACGAGGTACTTTGACATACCTATCATATTTGCGAGCTCTAGTAACAATGAGCTCAAAGTTTTAATTTAAAATTTATATTTTAAAATTTAACGGTCAATTTAAAATAACTGTCAATTTGAATAATTATAATATAAGAATTTAACTCTTTCGCGCATATGGGGTCATATATAACCCCAACGGTTTTTTATTTTTTTTATTTCAAAATAATCAAAATGTCATTTAAATCACTTTTATTTCTTATTAAATAATAGAATGAACCGTTATTTTTCGATTTTAGCTTCACCAACCCTTATATATTTTGTTTTTAAAGTATAAAAATTAAAAAAAAACGCTGGAGTCATGAAAACCTTATATGCGCGAAAGAGTTAAGTTAAAAACGTCCTCACAGTTTGTATTCAATCATTTTTAACGTTTAATTTGAATTTAAATTAAAATTTAAGACATTTATTACTCTTCGTCTTAACGGTTATCCTTTTAACAAGCTTATCTCGATTAAAAAAATACAAAAAAATATCAATGTTGCATTTTTCTAAAGAAATAAAATAATAATAAAAATCCTAAAAAAAGGGAAGGAAAAATAATAAAATTAAATTAAACAAGAAAAGAAAAAACATACACATTTAAAGCATAATCTGTGCCTCTTTTATAACAGTTTTTAAATGAAATGTAGAAAAAAAATAGAAAAGGCAGCAATAATCATAATAATAACAATAATAAGAGGATAAAAGTACAAAAGAAAACAACAAGAGAAAAAAAGTTTTTTGCCTTTTTCAAACCAATTTTCCATTTTTTTACTTTGTATGTTTTTTTTCTTCTAATTTAACATTTTTTTTCCTTTGATACAATCAATTTTAACTCAATTCAATGTAAATAACTGTGCGTGTTGGCTATTTAACTACAGATTTAGATTTAATATTGAAAATTAAGGTTATTTTTAATGGATAGACGTAAGTGCAGTTCGAAATGAAATTGAATGTTCTTCGAACAGAGCTAACCTGAAATTGAAATTGCGATAAGTGGATCAAATTTGTAAAAATAAAAATATGTATCATATTTCAAGTCAACTTTTGGTTCTATTAAGTGTCATGAAGTGTGAGGCCAAAATTCACGCAAGTAAAATACAAATAAAGTTGAGTACTCATTTTAATGTCTTTCGAACAGACCTTTTAACCTTTTAAATGGTTTTAACTTTATGAAATTGCAAAATTCAACGAAAACCGTAAACTCTGTTTAAATTTCAAATCAAGACAGGATTCATCAAAACAGACATGATTCAAGACGTTCTCAAAATCGCATTTTCATTCAAAATAAACTTGAAAAAATTCAAAATAAGTTACAAACAATATAATTTCACAGTTTAAATGAAACATAAGAAAAGAATAAAATGAAATAAAAGAATAGTGTTATTAATCCAAATTAAATGTGATAATAACTGGGTGTATTATTATTTGTATTGTTTGAAGGTAGTGTATTATGATAATGTGATAAATTTCTATTCAAGATTCAACATTGAACTCGTATACAAATGGTTTTGTTTTGGGTTTTGGGAAGCAGAAGGAAATTGGTTTTGATAAAGAGATATGCAATAATAATGAACTGAATAATATCATTTAGAATAACAAAAGAATAGAATGATTGTTTTTTTGTTGTTTGTTGCCGTTAAGAAAGGAAATAAAAACAGAGATTGAAAAGATTAAATTAATGGAGATGTGAAAAAATAAAAACAAAATAAGATTTTAATTAAATGAAGGATAACAAAAAAGCTTAAATATTCTCACAAATTTACTTTAAATTTACTCAGTTCATATTTTTCATATTCATAAAGTGCGAGTGCTGATGATTTGAATCTACAACTATGTTAATGCTAATAGTTTGTAAAACAACAAACTAAGTAAATGCCTATTATTCAACTAATGCTCAAACATTTCCCAAAATAACATCCAACACATACAATAAAATAACAAAAATGTAGTACATGCATTAAAGTACTTCTAATAATAATGGCAAATGTCTGTCTGATGCAACTATTAATACTCATGGTTAGTTTTCTATAATTTTCATTCACCTTTTTCACACACAAACACACACACACAGTGAGTAGATATAAATTTTCAAATAATAACAATGAATAAATATTTGCAAAATAATATTTTATATTGTTAGTTCTCAGATCCCCAATATGAGACTCACCACTATCTATGCAATATACGTATAAGAACCAATTTTCAGTTGTGTTTTGCATTAGATACGTAATTCTAGTAACGTATTTTAATAGAATTTAAATTAGTTTCGTGTGAAAATTTATGTGTTTTAAAACTATGGCAAAAACAAATTTTTCTCGATTTACACAAATAATACAACGAGAGACTTAAAAAAAATGTACATTTAGAAGTGCAATATGTATTGCGAGATGTGTTGGCAATGGAAGTACTTTTGCACTTCCACTAAAAATAATAATAGTGCAATGTTCAAGGAGTGAGAAATAGGCAATAAAAATAATAATAATATTATATGGAGTCAGTTTGTCATTCATGTTTAACTGAAAAGAATGGAATTTAAATGGATTTTTGATTTCTCTTGATTTTTTTTAAAGGAAAAAGTGCAAGGCGTTTCCATTTCATACATGGAATATTAAAAATGGTAACCATTGATTAGACTGTTTGAAAAGCTGCATTTCAATGAAACTCAGTTTTAATGTTTTGAAACCTTTTTTAGGTTCTGGAGCCCTATTTTGGATTTTAATTTCGTTTTATCCTTTGTCATCCTTTGAACCCACTTCATGGGTCCAGTGGTTAAAGCATCTGGATTGGAATTCGATGGCTTTAGTTCGATACTCAGAGTGGACAATCAGCAGTACTATAAACTATCAATATTTATAAAGTGCGATAAAAAAGTGTAACAACACACCATGGAACTTGATTACAACTGGTACCAATCTGTATAGCGTAGAAGAATTCATTACTACCGCATCGTAGCAAGATAATCCATTATATGTGGGACAGGGGTTCAACCCGTGTATGAAAATTAATTTGTGTTTTTCGAGATCTAAATGGACTCAAATTTTATTTAGAATACATTAAAATCCTCCAAAGATTTTTAGGGGCGCTAAGTGAAACCTGAAGATGACTGAATCGGATGACAGTATAAATTGTAAGGCCCACGTAGTTAGCCCATAGAAAAAAGGTGCTTACTATGGAAGCTTAGGTTGAAGTAGTATGAGTAGTATCTTGTGTCTGTATGGGGCTACAGTAATGAAAACCTCTTAGATAGAATGCAAATCGTGCAAAACAAAGCCATAATATCACTCTTTTGGCAGAAGTAGAAAAGAGGCACAATTAAGGAGACTCTACTTACTCGCCACAGAATTCCACGAGTGAGAGAGCTAAAAAAAAATTATGGAATGACTCTTATCCATAAAATAACATATAATAACAACACCAATCTACACACATTTGATCAAGAACTCACATACCACACAAGAAATAGAACTAATTTTATCATACCAAAATCACGCAACAATTTACACTTGAATAGCTTGCTCCATGAAGGACTCTCTGATTACAATAACTTAAAGCAGCAAATCAAAAATCTAGAAAATACGTACTTATTCAAGAAAAAAATTAAAGCCTATATTATGCACTCATCAAATTCTGTTTTAGTTGTAGATATCTCTAAAACCATCACAACACATCATTAACATTGCTTATATTTGTTTCTAATGTAGTCTAACAAATTTTTATTTCCCCTATTTATAACTATGAATTGTAGTTTTCGATAATTTTCCGGACACAACGATGTCCAAAACCAGCCAATGGCTGAATCGGGAATAACGTCCTTGTGGATGATGGTTTAAAAATAAATAAAAAAAAAACAAAATGGGACCATTGGATCCGCGGTGGAGCCTGTTTATCCTTAATCTAATCTTTTCTAATATTTCGTCCTTTACAAACAAATAAAAAAAACACTTTCATTGAGTACTGTCATCAAGACTTATCCACTACTTTTATTTTTAAGTATTTCAACATAATAAAATCAACGATAGGAATTCTTAAGGTAACGATAACAGGTAACTGGACCCTAATATTTTTGACAAATGTGAAGAAAAATATTGGCTTGATTGGCTGTAGCTACTTCCGCATATCTCAATACTCATATACAAATTGACACTGTATCCTGGAATGCCTGGAATCTGAATGAACAAGTATTTGCCATTTTAGCTTTGTATGATCAAGTAATTGTGCATTTTTTCATTGGAAATGCACTAATAAAAATGTCATTGTGTGGTGTGCGTTTCCATTTAATTTGTTCAATTTGTTTACTCATTTAATTCTCGATAATTTTCATCTTCAAACAAAAAAATACCTGTTGTTCCTTTATTTTTAATCAAAAGTTCTTTTCATTCACTCAATTTCAAAGATAAACGAAACTCTCTCATAAAAAAAGACGTAAATAAATCAATTAAAGGCTAACTCGAATAACCTATTTATTTATTTATCCAACAACTGTTTAAACAAACAAACAAAATAAAATTAAAACAGGTAATTGATGGGATTACAAAAACCCATTTTAAGTGCTTAACAAAACTTACTTTAGCGAGTACACACTTTTATTTTTAAACAGATTTCATTGAATATTCTATTGAGATATTGTGTTGTGTCAATAAAAGGTCTTCAAGGATATTATCATTTATTCCTCCACTCACTCAATCACCTTTTCACCTTTTTTCCCTTATATTATTATATTTAAAAGGTAAATAATGTTATATCAATATAAAAAGATAAAAAAAATGAGATAAAATTTGAAGTTTTTTTTTCATTATTCCAAACAAGTAAAAAAAATCCGAAAAGCATGTACTGAAAAAAATAGAAATTTTTGAAATTCCATAAGGAAAACCTTTCAATTCAAGGTATTATTAAGTAAGTAAATAAAAGTAGATTTATTTTATACAATTTTCTTTTAATACATTCTGAAAATTTTTCACATATTTTCTACATTTTTTTTTTTTAATATAATCGTATGTCAAGTATTTCTTTTTCTCTTTTTCCTATAAATTTCTTTTGAAGAGGTGTGTGTGTGTGTGTTTGTGTGATAAGTACTTTATAAATCAACTTTAATATAATCAGATTTTATTTACATTTTCCCATGTCTATTACCTTGGTATTATGTTACACACAAAAAGCACACACATATGACCTAAAAGAATTTTTTTTCCTTACTTATTTTTTTTTTGTTTGAGTTGGATTTTCTTTTCTTATTATTACTTTTTTTATTTTGTTTGTCAATCTTGTTATTTTCTCATTGAATCATTTCGATCACATTATTCATGTAAGCAAGAAAATGACCCAAAGGTATTATCAAAAGTAAAAAATAATAATATCATTTTTCAATATAAAAGAAAGTTTATATTGCAATCTTTTACAGATTTTGAATAATTTATTCATGTAGGTTGAAGGTACATTCGATTTAAAAGTCAAGAATAACTTATTTTTATTCTTTTTGTTTTTATCTGGAAGGAAAAAAGTTTGAGTCCAGTTTTTGCTAAGTTTAGTTTGGTTGAGATTGAAATTGAAAAAAACTGGAAAATTTGAATAATTTATGGCTTTTATGAAATTTTAGGAGAGTAATTGAAAGTTCCACTTCACAAATGACATTTTGTTATGAAACTTCAGAATGAAGAGCTTCAAAGAGCGACGCCCCTCGAAAACATGATATTAACACGTCATGATTGGTCTGATGGTAATTTTGTGGATCAGTAGCTTATTTTTGATTATTGATTAGCTTTAATCGTTTATACGACTGGTTTTCCCTCTAAGAAAGTTCGCTTATTAAAAATATCCCTAAAGAAGTTTGTCTATCAATAATAGCGGTAAAAGGAGTTGCTCGAAAGTATCCTAAGCAGGTCCCCCCTAAAAAAGTTTGCTAAGAAAGATCGCTCATTAAAAATATCTCTAAAAAAGTTTGTCCTTCAAAAATATTGGTAAAAGGAGTTGCTCGAAAGAATCCTAATCAGGCCCCCCTTAAAAAAGTTTGCTAAGAAAGTCCGCTCATTAAAAATATCCCTAAAATAGTTTGTCTATCAAAAATAGCGGTAAACGGTGTTCCTCGAAAGTATCTTTAGCAGCCCCTCCCTAAAAATGTTTGCTAAGATAGTTCGCTTATTAAAAATATCTCTAAAAAAGTTTGTCGATCAAAATAACGGTAAAAGGAGTTGCTAAGAAAGTCCGCTCATTAAAAATATCCCTTAAAAAAGTTGTCTAGCAAATATATTGCTAAAAGAAGTTGCTCGAAAGTATTTTTTAGCAGGCCACCCCTAAAAAAGTTTGCTAAGAAAGTCCGCTCATTAAAAATATCTCTAAAAAAGTTTGTCGATCAAAAATATCGGTAAAAGAAGTTGCTCGAAAGTATTTTTTAGCAGGCCCCCTCTAAAAAAGTTTGCTAAGAAAGTCCGCTCATTAAAACTATCCCTAAAAAAGTTTGTCTATCAAAAATATCGGTAATAGGAGTTGTTCGAAAGTATCTTTAGAAGCCTCTTCTTTAAGAACCCCCTCTGAAAAATTTTGGTTTTGGTAAATATCGATTAAAAAGGTTGCTCAAAGGTAAAAACGTAACTTCAGAAGACATTTCCGAAATTATATTATATATTTTTGCACTCAAATTCTCTCATTAAAAAAATAATAAAAAAAAATCACAAAACCTTCTCTAATTATAAACTTTACCTGTCTATTACATTCGAGTTGTAACAAACAAAAACAAAAAAACCTCAAATTTTACCTCTGTGCACCATATTAGAACCAAAAATACCACACCTAAAATTTATGCAAACTCAATTGAAAAAAGTTCCTAGATTGCTTTTCCATTCAAGGTACCATCACACACAACTAAAATATAATTTTATTGTTTCTCAAATTAATTTGGGTTTTCAACAACTAAAAAACAATTGAATTTCCTGGTTAGTTTTGGCTGAAAATCAATTTGAGTTGGTCCTTTTAAAATTATACTTCAATATTTCATAATAAAACCACCACCAACAACAACAACAACTACAATGTTCACATAAAATTTTACGTTCAAATAAATAAAAGAACAATGGATAACGAGATAGAGAAAAATAAAGTTGTTACAAACAGTCTCTTGATAATTTTGGTTTGGAAACCATGCACAATTTTAGTTTATTATTATTTTGAAAGTATGAAACTGAATTCAGGTTTTCTTTAAATTCATTGTTTTTTTAACTGTAAATTGAAGTGAAACAATTTCAATTGTGTTATATTTTAATTTTACACGTAAATGAACAAAAATACCTGAATTAAAAAGTTTTTGTTCATTTTTTTTTTGCATACTTTTACAGGTGCAAATGAGATATTTTCCACAAAAATAATGAAATGAGTTGGTAATCTTTTTAATTTTAAGTTTTTTTTTCACTTCCATGCATGTAACATTGTTTTTTCAATTATCCTTGTCGAATTTTTCCTCTTAATCTGATTCATTTTAAGTGAATTTGATCAATTTTAATTCATTTTCATCTTATTTTTTTATCGACATTGAAAAAAAAATCCCAATAATTTCAAAAGAGCTTTTATTGGATTTAGTTATAATCATTTTTTTTATCCCTCGCCAATTGACTTATCTTTATTTTTTATCAATTGCTTTTATTGTAAGTATTTTTTTTTTTTTGTATCACCATAACCTTGTTTGTACAGTGTCAATTTTCCCAAATGGTTTCACCAATTATCAAGGGATCGTCACGTATAGCTTTTGTTAATATTTTATTTATGACAAGGGTCGATGGACTAATTCTTTAACAGTATTTATTCTGTTTCGAAGAGGAATTTATTGAATTTATTCATTTTTACAGTTACATGTTTTAATACAAAAAGTTTGTTAAAAATTTTCCAGTATGGGCTGTAAAACGTGCCGGATCATGTATTTCCACTTTTTGAAAAATGAAAATTGTGTCACAAAGAAAAGGTGATTTTATGTTGCTTTGTGTACATGCTCCAATGCATACCAAATACACTTGTTTGATTAATTTAACCACGAAAAGATTGGTACAATAAGGAGATGAGCAGTGATTGAAAGGTAAATTACTTTGAAAGAAATTTATGAAATGTTTTATTTGAGTTATTGAACAAATTATTTTACATGTGTTTTTTTTTTGAATAAGGAGAATGTAAGCAGAAAAATTTGTTTGTTGTTTTTTCACCCACGACTAAAAAGAAAAATATTTAAGTTTTACAGGTTTTTCAATTTCAAAATAAAAGTTTTGAAGGTTTTACAAATTAAAAATTTAGTTTTAAAGGTTTTTCAATTCAAAAAATTAGTTTTGAAGGTTTTTCAATTTCAAAATATTAGTTTTGAAGGTTTTACAATTTTAAAAATAAGTTCTAAAATTTTAAAATGTAAGTTTTGAAGGTTTTCCAATTTAAAAAATTAGTTTTAAAGGTTTTACAATTTCAAAATATAAGTTATAAGGTTTTTTAATTTCATAAAATAAGTTTTTAAGGTTTTTCAATTTCAAAATATAAGATATAAGGTTTTTTAAATTCATAAAATAAGTTTTTAAGGTTTTTCAATTTCAAAAATTTGACTATAAAAATCTAAGAAATATACGTAGCAATTACCATTTAACATCTTAAAAGTGTTCACAATCAATTATGATTCTTAAAATATTAAAACTTTTCATTACCGAAAATTATATGAGCTTTATTGTAGTCATTGGAAGTTTTCCTTCTCCCGAAAATGTTAATCGTTATTCATTCTGTATGTCTATGACTGTTCATTGTACATAAAACAAGTTTAAAAGTGCATACATTTCTTTGTTATTCGTGCTCTTTTTTCCTACTTTTAATTTCTTGATAACAAAAAATTTATTTATATGGCACACTTTTAAAAGATACCTTGAGACTCAATTCAACATAACTATCATCATAACAACTGTTTTGATACGATTTCAAACATGTACAAAAGCAAAACACGAGGTTTTCAAAACCAAATTCACACAACAACTCTCTCAGACAATCTAAAACGTGAGGGTTCTGCATTTAAAGTCCGTGACTTGAATATTTGTAGTTACTTTTTATATTCATTTCTATAATATGACGATAAATGTTAATGCAATGCACCCCGTTTTATTTTTTCTTGTTTTGTACTCGTAATTTATTTGCAAGACTTAACAAAGTTGTTGAGTATTTATTTATTTGAATGCATGTATGTCTGTATAAAATGAGTACCAGAGGACAAGATAACAATAAAATTAAATTAAAAAAAGAAGAAGAAGTTAAGACAAAATACAGTTAAAAATTCAGTCTTAACAAGATCATTATTGTATAATTTTCTATTCTCGTTTTTTTTCTTGTCTCCTAAATTAAACGATCAAATTATTGAGTTGCGGAGAAAAGGAAAATGTAAGAATTAGTGAAGCATGTTAAAATTCAAATTTATTTTTGCATGGCAAGAGTTCAGAAAAAGCTAAAAAATGCAAGAACATGACACAATAATAATAAAATTTATAATGCAATCAAATAATAACTTTTATGACACTACACACACACACACACACACAAGCACTCTCTCAATTTTCAATCGTGTTTCTACTCTTTAAGATAAAATAGATTCAAAAATAATAATAATAATATATTTTATATCAGTATCACAGATATCTTGTTCTACAACTATGATCAGATCAATATGTTTTGGCATTGGCTCCCCTTTCACAGCATAAAAGTATGATAAAAAATGGAGAGATAGAAAGAGGAAAAAAAACAAAAAATTGAAAATGCAATTTAAAAGATTTTTTGTTGCCCATTTTTTTGATACACTTGAGCTCTTTTTTATATTCTCTCACTCTGATATCATATTTCTAGGTATATTTGTGGTTTTTCGATTAATTTATATCTGTTTGGGTTTATGATACAGTCTCAATATAAATCCCCTATAACTATCTAAAATAATATGACTTAATTTTTGTTTTGACTTGACTTTTTGCTTGAATTTGATATGTGTCTGTGTGCTTGTTTGCCTATTTGATATTTTCTATTTGAAATTGTTTGATATTGATAGAGTTAAGATATAGGATTTTGTTTGATTCCTTTATTATATCATCAGGTATACTGATGTTGATTCTTTGATAACATGGATTGAATCATTGGTTCTTTTGTTATTTTATCATCATCAATTTAAGTGAAAAGGAAAAGAAAGAAAAATTGCAAGACAACAATAGTAAATAAAACAAACAAAACGGATAAAATTTGATTTAAATTGCTTTTAGAAATGGTATTAAAATCTTTGTCTTAAATTGTTTGTTCTCAAATTATTGCACGAAATTCAAAGTAAAGTAGAATTTGAGTTTTAGAAAATTTTGTCGGCATAACTTAGAACCTTTAAAAATCGACAGTCAGAGAAATTCTTATTACAGAAATTTTTTTTTCTAACCACTTAAGAAAAGTGCATTTCGATAGGACTCGATTCGTTAAATAGAACAGAAATTGATTAAATGTGCTAACTTTATTTTAAGACTGGCCTATTAATTTTAAAGATTGCCCTATCAATTTGCTATCATTGACCTATTCAAACAACTTATCAAGCAACTTTTAATTTTTTTTTTTTACCTTTTTCAGGCTCTGGAGACCAAATTCTTAACAAAAAAACCCGACGAAATCCGCCATTTTGTGAATCAACTATTTTGATTCAAATAATTATGGACGGACAAACATAAAAACGGCTACAATATTCGCATTTTTTCAAATCCATGAGAAATGTGATAAATAAAAACATGTATGTAACAATTTGTTCACATTCTAATTTGAATTTAAAAAAAAAAAACATTTAAAATGTGATTTCTTATCAAATTTATTTTTGGATTTTATTTTGAAAGAATGTAAATTAAACTTAAAAAATTCCATTAAAATACTAATTTCATCATGTAAACAAGATTTTTAATGCTCGTGTTTATGATAAGAACCAGAAGAAGTATTTCTTTGAGAATTTCAATTCTAATCAAAAAAAAAAAAATAGAGAGAAAGAGATTAGTTCCGATTGAATGATTGTAAAATAAGCAAGTGAAAATGTAAAACTTAAATTTTAAAATCAAAACAAAATGTTTTCAAAGGAATTTCATTATTTGAGGTAAAACAAAAATATTTGAATCAATATAAATTGCTTGGAGCAAATTATCTTCAATTAATTTTGAGTAATTACAGACTGCTACTCATGATAATGTTACAGATTGTACCAAGTTATTGTAGTGAATTTCATTGTAGCAACATTTCATCAGTGCATCCCTATTCATGTACATTCACAAACCTTAATTACAATTTTACTTCGAATCCAGTTGAATTTTCACATTCCGATCCAGAAAGCACATCAATTGTTATGTTTACAAAATCGAATATTTCCCATATACCAAGGAACATATTTGATTATTTTCCCAATGTAAAACAATTTGATATGCAATATTGTTTGCTTCGCATTATTGTGCCAGACACTTTTGTAAACGCATCAAATTTGGTTCATCTCCAACTGGGACACAATAATTTAACAGAATTGCATGATAGCAGTTTCCATGGCCTTGGCAATTTAACACATCTCCAATTGGCTCACAATCAAATTGAACGAATATCTGAATATGCATTTGTCGATTTGGGTAATTTGAAGATACTCGATTTGTCACATAACTTTATAGTTCAATTGTCTGATGTTACATTTAGGAAAATGTATGCACTAGAAACACTGTTGCTGGACTATAATCGAATTAAGCGTGTCGACAAGTGGTGGTTCAAAGATACAAAAAAAATATTATTGATATCACTCACACACAATCACATCAATTTCATTCATGATAGTGCATTTGCCAATGGTCTTGACGAATTGTTTCAGTTACGTTTGAGTGGTAATCGATTAGCTAAAATTGACATGCGAAATATTGATGCGGAAAATTTGGACATTGATAACAATTCAATCAGATCACTCCATGTTAATAAACAGGTGAAGAAAGTGTTACGTCTCGATGCACAGAGCAATATGATTAGCAAATTACGTTGTGACCACAATCCAAAACTTGTTGGCCTCATATTGACAAATAACAGTTTGACTGATTTAAGTTGCATTTCAAAAATGCGACGACTTGAATTATTGTTTTTAGGTCAAAATAAAATACACACTATAGATCGTAGTACATTTGTCAATTTGATTAATTTAGTCACAGTGAGTTTGGAAAACAATGAAATTGAATTCTTGGAACCAGGTATATTTGAACAACAACTCGGTCTACGTACACTCATAATATCAAATAATCGTCTAAAGCAATTTAATTTCAATATATTTGCTAGTATTAATGTTGTCGAAGCAATTCACATTAATGCCAATCATCTAACGACTATGTCATATGAGAATATCAGACAATTGCTACCACATTTAAGCATTGTCGATTTGTCAGATAATTTATGGCAATGCTCTTATCTTGCAAATATCCTACAAGAATTTGAAAAACTTGAAATCAAATGTCTCAAAACAACAGACTTGC
Organism: Culicoides sonorensis; assembly: GCA_900002565.1. Taxonomy (NCBI): domain Eukaryota; kingdom Metazoa; phylum Arthropoda; class Insecta; order Diptera; family Ceratopogonidae; genus Culicoides; species Culicoides sonorensis. The sequence goes on along the minus strand of LN483619.1, from coordinate 268,625 downwards.
ATATCAATGAAGTTAATGTGAAGGGCGTTAAGTGTGTCGCCGATTTAAAGTCTAACGATGAATTGAAGTACGAAGAATTAAATGACAAAATTATGAAACTAGAAATCGAAATGATTAACAATCAATTGAATTATGCGAATGTTTTAAGGAAACTCGAAGAAATGTCACATAAAATAATGGTAATTGAAGGTAAACATAATTTAACGATTGAAACTTGAATAAAAAGAAAATTTATATTTAAATCAATTAAAAATCATTTTTATACTCATCAATCACTTTTATAAATTTCTAATGAAATTAAATCACTTTTTTTAAATGAAAAGTTTTGTCATCATCGAAATTTCTCTTCCAATTTAATTTCAAAATCATAAAAGACACTAATTTAGTGACAAGAAGACAATTGAAGTGCGTTTTATACAGTTGAACAATAACACTATTCTACAAATTGGCGAAAATCGAGCCGCAGAGCGGCCACTATGATTTTCAAAAACTGTGGACAAAATGTGATCGAACGCGCCCTGATAGAGATCTACAGCACGTCAGGGACGGAAGTTATTGAGCTTTGGATTTTCAAGAAATTGAACCTATTTTAGTGCACTTGGAGATCTTGATAAAAAAATTTTTCTTGTTTTTTTAGATTTTCATGATTTAGTTCTGAATAATAAACGATTATAAGAAGATTTTGTTCCTAGAACTTTTTTAGTTTTTGAACTAAAAAGTAAAAAATAAGGCATTACTGAATTGCTAGAAAATGAGATTGAAATGCCTTATTTTTCACTTTTTAGTGCGAAAATGAAAAAAGTTCCAATAAAAAAATTTTCTTATAATTGCTTGTTATTAACGATAAAATCATAAAAACATGAAAAAATAAGAAAAAATTTTTTACCAAAATCTCCAAGTGCACTAAAATAGCTTCAATTTCTTGGAAATCTAAAGCTCAATAACTTCCGTCCCTGACGTGCTGTAGATCTCTATCAGGGCGCGTTCGATCACATTTTGTCCACAGTTTTTGAAAATCATAGTGGCCGCTCTGCGGCTCGATTTTCGCCAATTTGTAGAATAGTGTAATTGTCATTATCTCATCTTTCTCTCATCGTCTATTTTTTATTATAACATTATCAATTTATTTCTACTCATGTACTTGTTTTTTGTTATGTTGAAATGAAATTCAACCAATTTAAAATAGACTCCAAACTTCGCTTTAACAATAAGAAGAATAAGAAAAAGGAAATTCAATTTTTAACAGTTGAAAATACTTTTGTGCGAAGGCAAACTGATGAAAATTGTTGATAATGAATCAAATTGAATTAAATGGGAAAATGTTGAAAAACTGAGTACGTGATATTGGTCAATGTACATAAAAAAAGTCTACTTTCATACACACTGAAAATTATATTGAATAGGTTTTTTTTTGCACTCCTTCATTCATTGATCTGATTCAATTTTGATATATGATTACATCGAGTGCAAGCGCAGTGGAAAAAAGATCTATTAATTTTTGTAAGTAATTTTTTTTTTCCTTACTTTTTTTTATGATAGCAAATGGGACTTGTAATCTATGTAAAGTGATGGTACGAGGAAATGTTTTTGCTGGTGTTTGATGAGATGTAACTGAAATTTTCTTGTTGCTTTGATTTACTTTAAAAATGACGATTTTTATTATTTATTTATTTATTTTTTTATTAAGATTATTTCAAAATTTAGGAGGGCGTTTATTCTAAATTAATCGTAGATGGTAATGCGAGAATTAGATTTTGAACTTAAAACTCATACGACTAGTGGCCATGACTCTAAATGGAACTAGGAGTTGAATAAAAATGGGTAATGAAGTATCCGACGCTTTCGTGACAAAGCAGGGGCTCTAATAAGGGAACGTTCTGTCTACACTTCTGTTCAACGTTTCCTTAGAAAGTGCAATGAGGAGTGCTGGCTTCCAAACATCTTGGATACTGGCTACAGGAACGGTACAAATCATAGGATTTGCAGACGACTTGGAAATAGACGGTCGCGGGCACCCGAACGTCGTTGAGACATACGCTAATTTGAAAGAAGAAGATCAAAATTGGGCAACGACATCTCTGTTACAAACTCCTGACCATAAAAACCAAGTTTGTAATCTGAAAGACACTCATAAGGCCAGAGGCATTATATGGGTCAGAAACCTGGCCAACCACCAAGAGCGACGAACAACAGCTACTTTCGTTCGAGCGCAAAGTACTGTTGATTATATGCGGTGCTGAGCTGGAGGGCAGAAGATGAAGACGTAGAGACAACTTTGAATTAGAACGTGAATATCGAAACCAAACATTGCAGCAATCGTAAAGGACATGCTAACATAGCAGGTAATGAATTGGCTAGGTTGGGTTCTTCAATAAATATGATAGGACCAGAACCATTCTGCAACGTTTCTCTAACAAGAACGTAGTCAGCTTTATATGATTGGTTGGTTGATTAGTCAACAAGATACTGGGACTAAAAAAAATTAGCAGAACACTCTAGGCTTTTTAATGACTCGTTTGGTTTGAAAAGATCTAAAGAACTTATAGAGCTTTCAACTGGTCAGGTAAGAATATTAACAGCGTTTTTGACAGGACATACTCGGGTTCAATATCACCTACGTACAATTGGTTATAGAGATTCAGCAGAATGTAGGATATGTAATGATGATGACGAAACAGCAATACATATATTATGCTACTATGAAGGACTGAGAGCAGTTAGATATAAAGAGTTTCAATTCCCTAATGGCATAATGCACCCACTTGAATTAACAAACATTGCTGAAAAAGATTTTTAATTTCTTACGGGGTATTAGAATTGTGAAAGAGGAATACGGAATTTGATAAGCTTGCAGGGTATAGGAATTTGATATCACTATCTTATTGCCTGTACGAAGGATAGGTTGAATGATGATAATAGGGTGTGCAATTTATTGCAGCTCACAATAAGCTCTTGAGGCTTGGGTGAGTATACCCTTCTGACAATCTATATATAATCGTGAAGGTAAACAGATTAATATGGGCCGGGCATTTAGTACGAATTAACCTTTAACCGAGCTCTAGCAATCCTGTTCCGAAATTATATAAACGGGCGTTGAGGTGTTGGGTTACCTAAAGCAAAGTGGATCGACAACGTCATGTACGGATCTGAGGACGTTAAGAGTGCAAAACTGGTAACAGGTGGTGCAAGATAGTGATCATTATAGGCTTTGAATAAGAAATTGGTTAAAAAAACCAGCTAAGTAGAAACTCCTAAGAATCATTGTGCCTTGATTTGGTGATTCTGGCAGCCCATTGATTTTCTTTTAATAAATCGACCCTATTGACAGAATGCCCATTTGGCCAATCCACTATAGCTCTCGCTCTCAGACTAATGACAAACTGAAAGCTTTACAAGGGCTTTAAAGTGATCGATCAAAAAAATCAAAAGAGATGACCCATCCCTTCCCCTATCGATTTCAATCCTTGTTAACTTCAGATATCTAACTTCAGTAAAAATACTCGAATTTCTTTTCAAATCAACTTGAACTTTGAAGTAGTGTCATCAAAAATTAAGCTATTCTAAGAAAATGCCTTGATCCACAAAGTTTTAATTTAAGTTGTCGAAGAAAATTCTATACACATTCAAACAATTTCTCACTCTATAACTCAGGTATCTCAAGGGAAATGGCATTTCATATAATTTTTAAGTAGATTTTCAAGTTTTCTTTTTATTTCTTTTAAGTAAAATACATTTCCATATAGACATTTTCTCAAACCCGAATTATGTGACTCAAAAATAAGGTACATACAAGACAAAAAAAAGAATCATGATGAAATTTACCATTTTTCAGGTAACAGATATGTGTTTATAACATAATCGGATCTTTTTGTGTGTGTGTTTTTGTGTATTTATTTATGAATGTACAAAAAAGTGAAGCTCAAGTACCCTTATAATGTATGTATGAAATAAAATCATGTCAAGGGATTACTAACAGGTGTTTGCTTTCATCCCTTAAACATACAAGAGTGCATAAGTATATTTTTGTGGAAGTGGGTTGATTGAATACACACATAAATACACATACATTTATGCAAAATGATCATCTTCATGCATAATATTAATACCTAAAAGGAAAGAAAATGTTTTTTCATTTTAATGTGTATGGGTGTATGTAAGATGACAAGTAAAGAGAAAATGATAAAGCTCATATGTGGCACCTGTCTTATGTCGATTGGGTGATTTGAATTTTCTAAGGAAAATGTAAAATGATATCCTTTGAAATATTGATGAGATAGGTCGAAATTGAAATTTCAATGAATTTACTATGAATAATTCTTCATCTTAATTGAATCAATGAGAAATTTTCACAATTTTAACGGAAAATTTTTAATTTGCATTTTCCCTGCTTATTTATTTATTCATTTGTAAGAACCAAAGTTAAAATAAAACAACAATAACATCAACTCACTTTAAAAATGGTTTTACTGCCTTATGCCTTCTTGTTTGTGTCATAGGTTTATACTAAATGTTTATTTATATTTTAATGCACAAGCAAGCAAACAAAAATACATTCTAAGAAAGGCAAAGATCACACATATTCAAAAACAAACATACAACAAACACGGAAAACGAAGAAGAAACACAAGGTAAATAGAAATGTCTAGGTCTGGAAATGGCATGGCATAAGTACACAAAAAATATATACAAGAAATAGTAAAAGCATTCACTTGAACTTTGTCTTGTGTATTTGTGTACAATTTAAACAAATCTTATATTTTAAGGCTAATAAAATATTCAAAAGTTTCAAGGGTTTTATTTGCAATTGATGTGACTTACAATTTATAAAATGTTTTATTTTTACATTGGAAATAAGGAAATTTGAGAAATTTTGTTGATTATTTTAAAATGTTAATGACATTTTACTGCCAAAATAGAGAGAAAAAAAATTGATTGAAAATGGTTGGTATCCAATTTGGTTTGAAATTATTCAGTAAAATAATAAGCCAGATGTGAAATTTTTAATGTTCATTGATAAGTAAAAATTTGAAATAATTCGATTATTTTCCATCATTTCAAATGAAACAAATAAAATTGAGAACGTGATCGTGATAAATATATTAGAGTGCATTTCTTTAGTGAAAATTCACTTTAATTAAACAATTTGAGAAAATTATATCAATTGGAAAAATTCTACCATTTGAGAAAAATATGTCAATTGGGAAAATTTGGCTGTTCGAGAAAAATATGTCAATTGGGAAAATTTGGCTGTTCGAGAAAAATATGTCAATTGGGAAAATTTGGCTGTTCGAGAAAAATATGTCAATTGGGAAAATTTGGCTATTTGAAAAAATTTTATCAGTTGGGAAAATTCGACCATTTGAGGAAATTATATCAATTGGGAAAATTAATAATTAAATTAATTAATTAAAAAATAATTTTTTCAAATGGTCGAATTTTTCCAATTGATATAATTTTTCGGAAATTTATTGGAAAAATTCGACCATTTGACAAAATTGAAAAAGTTCGACCATTTGGGAAAATTATATCAATTGGGAAAATTTGACCATTTGAGGAAATTCTATCAATTGGGAAATTTCGACCATTTAATAATGATCTATTGACTTTTATACATAAATTTGCCCCTTCTAAGAGGAAATCCTAAATTTGTAAATGTTAAAAACCACCAGAATCTGTTTTCTATGAGTCACAGACAATCAAAATGTTCAGAAAACGTATTTTTTTCTATTTAAAATCGAACAAAAACTGTACAATTGCATATCAATTCACCTCCTAAAGCATCCAGAAAGTTCGACCCATTGGCAATATTATCCATCCATATTCTAAAGATAACAGATGCACAAAACGTATGACACAATTTATGCATTTTATTGCACACACACACACACTCACACATCCATATTCAGTACAAGAGTGAACTCACAGTAAGCAAAAGCATCAAAATGAAAATTGGTTGAAGATGATACACCATAAAATATATTATATTTGATCATTTTTGTGAATTGATGCAATTTAATCGAAACATGACTTGGAAATTTAATTTAAAATACATATAAATGTGTTTGTGTTCAAATAAAGTTTCAAAAAAAAAAATAAACTTTTTCAAATATAAATTTTTTCAAAAAATAAAATAAAAATACATATATGCAGTGAAAAAAAGTCATCCATGTGACTGATAATGCAATGAACTCATATCAGATATGATCTGAATGACTTTGCTTATATTTTTTCATTAATAAGTGACTTTTTTTTTTATCGTTATTTGGCAATTTCATCAATTTTATGTCAAAAATTGAATTTGAATTAAATAAGTGCAAGAATTTATTTCACTTTAATTTTTTTCTCATCTTTTTTTATGAATTTTTTACAGTATTTGAATAATTTTCTGATTAAAATGAAAATTAGTACACAAAAAATTGATAGAATTGTGATTGTAAAAATTATGACATCTACAAAATAATATTTCCAATTAGGAAAACCTAGTCCTGGATATCGCAAGTGACGTGTTCCATTATGACGAATTGTGTATTCAATCCACCAGGCTGCCATGTCCTTTGGTGATAAAGGTGAGTCTTTTACAACATCTCTCAATTCAATTATTTTTTGTTTATATTTCACATTATCGATAATTTCATGAACTAGAGCCTCAAAATTTTTAGGATTTAAATCAGACAGCAATAGTCGTCGACCAATCCCAAGATGCTCAATTTTCTTGGAATTGGTTTCTTGATCACCAAAAAAAGGTATGCAAAGTAATGGAATTCCACGATCGATTGCTTCCTCCATTGATTGTTGACCACCATGTGTGATGAATAGTTTGAGATTTGGGTGTGCCAAGAGATCTTGTTGCGGTAACCATTTACGAATCATCACATTATTCGGTTTATTTTGCATAGTTTCATTTTCAAACTTCCAAATTATGTCATATTCAAGTCCTTTAAATACACTTAAAAATGTTTCAAAGTGGTTTTTCTTCAAACAACTGCTTTTAACATTGGAACCAAGACTAAAATAGATAACGCCATGCTTGGATTTTGACATATAACTATCAATGTCGGATGGAAGTGGTTTTGGTGGCTGTATGTGTAAAAGTCCAACTTGGATTGTCGTTGGTACAATTGGACGTGTAAATCCGAGAGCAGGATGTGCGTTTACAATTGCCAAACTTACGCTTCGTGTCAATTCATAAGAATTCGGATAGGAGTCTCCAAAATACTTGAAGATGACTTGATCTAATTTCCTTCCAAACATCGGAGTAAAAATGTTATCCATTATCCAAGACATGTAAACACTTGCGACTCGTTCAAAAAAATTTAAATCCCCATAAAATGGAAATATCAAATGTGGATGCAAAATTGGATGAACTAAATTTCCAATTGATGCATGTTCACTTGGACTCATATCGAGGGATGTCATTCCAATGAGTGGGACCTTGTACAAATGAGCAAATGCATACATGGGTGTGTATCCCAAAAATTCGCTTATTACAACGTCAAATTTTTCAACGTTCCCATGTAAAATTGGTTTCACTTCATCCATTTCAAGGATTTTCGTCATCATTCCCCGCATTACTGTCAGGAGAAGTTCGATCATAGCAAATGGATTCAAATCAGCAGTCTCAGCAAAATCAATTTTTTTCCAATCTTCATACAGATGATTCAAATCAATAATTGTGATATTTTCAGTTGCTTCAAACGGGTTTGGTGTCAATAAAGTTATGTGATGACCTCTAGTGGCAAGTTCCTGCATAACTGGTCGAAAAACGACTTGATGACTGATTGAAGGGGTCGGAAATATTGCGAGTATTCTATAGGTCTCAATTTGATGAGAAATGGCAAGCCATGAGATGAAACATCCGGAAATTAAATTTTGCCACTGCATTTTAGTGACAGTGTTTTCGATAAGACTAATTACAACTTGCAAATAATGCTCGTGTGAACTGAAATTATCTTATCTATGATTAGAAATGAACCAGGGTTTGATATAATTGAAATCTGCATAGCAATTTTTTTTCAAATATTTCAATACTTCTAATTTTTTAAATTTAAGAACATGGGCACATTAAAAGTCTCGTAACATTTTTTAAATGGGTATCTTTTTACAATAAGTGATTAATTTTAAACTTAATTAAATATTTTATTTATTCCAACCCTGTAACTTATCATTCATATTGCACTATAAATAGGAAATGCACTTGACATTGATAAAATATTGCATCAATTGTTATCTATTATTTGTACAAGTGAATACAATTCAAATGTCTTATCTTAGACGTTTTTAATATCAAATTATTTGAACTACTGAGAAATGATCAAAACTTGTGTTTGATGGCAAATCAATCAGTTTATTTAAATATTTATCCTTAAAAATGATAAGAAGACGTCAAACATCAAAAACATTACCATACGTTAAAAGTTGTTTGTAAAACTAGAGTGTTCATGCATTTATGTAACATTTTTTGGTACAATGAAAAGCAGAATATGATTCGAAAAGGTCGTAAAACTAAGCCAGAAAATTAAAAAAATCAGAAAATGTTTAGGAAGATCAAATAATTATATGATGAATTAGAAAAAACGGGAAACGGAAAAGTTTAGGATCAAATTAAAAAAAAGGAACTACAGAGCTAAAGTTAATAAGAATGATGTAAAAACATAGTTAACAATAAACTTCGGTTAGAAAAGGTCATTCTGTGTTGAAGGTTGTAGAAGAGTTGTCCGATATTTCAAAATTTATTATGCCGAAAGTAAAGGTTAAAAAAAATGCTCCATGCGTAGGACTCAATACAATTAGGATAGAAGCTGAAAAAATTTGATAGTTGAAGACCATATGGCAGGTTAATCCCAAGAGTCGATAGTCTTTTCCAGTTCATTCAATGCAATCCCTCAGGCAAATCAAAGAAAACGAAATCAATATAAAGTCGTCCAAGTTGATGAATGTCTTTCCATAATCATCTGCCTGGATGGAAATATTCAACATTCACGATAGCAAATCGTCCATGTTGGAAAGTCGCCCTTTTTTAAAATTGTATGGTGTTGGAAAATTCTTCGATTTTAAAAAATTTTACGTTCCTTTGTGATTGCGGAATTCACGCAGTTTCGCGATTTTTTCACAGTTGTTGAAAATTCAGTGTTTTTGAAACAATTGGCTATTTTGAAAAGTTCCTCAATTTTGAAAGTCAGTTATCTTAACACAGACTGGCGTATGCGAAAAAAACGCGTATAGTGGAAATTCGGAAAAGTAGCAAAAAACGAGAATCTCAAGTCGAAAAATAAAATCGGTGTCGCGTTAAAGACGCGGGATACGAAAAAAACGCAGATAATGAAAATAGTCGAATTCCCTAAAAAATTGGCTAACGAAACCAAATAGGCGGAATTTTTCAAAATGGCCGACTGATTTTTTTTGACCATTATTTTATTTTTCTGTACTGCCGATATTTTACTGTCCTTAAATAATTTACGTAGTTGGACACCCTTATTTAAAAAAAAATTAACAGTGTATGTCTCGCACACAATTTACAAAGCTTTGAAAGAGTTATAAAATAATATGAACGAGTAATTTTTAAGGCTCTGGATATTAGCTCCAAGTACTCAAAATCTCTTGGTTATTAAAGAACTAGTTCAAATAATGGTTAGACGTTAAATTAAAGAAAACTTCATTGCTATCAAAATGATCATTATTAAAAAAAACTTTTTTCTCTGTGACTGCATTCAACTTACAAAACAAAAAACACTTTTATTTCAATTAAATTTCCCTCAAAATAAAAATTTTCAATTTCATCATGTTTATAAATTTAATTATGAGGAAGGATTTAAATCACCAATATTAGATCTAATTATCTTGGTTTTGTGGTAATCAAACCACAAAAACCCAAATATCTTGTCAGACAATTTAACCATAACAATAATATTTTAAAGTAATTGCTCAAAAACCACATCAAAATACTTTGTGTTTATCAATCCCGGAACTAAACAATAATATTAATTTCATATAAATATGAATAAATTTATTATGATGATTTATTTTATTTTATAACAATATAAATGCGATTAAATATTCATTCGTTCATTATTATGATGATGAATTTTAATTTTATATTATTTATTGTTGAATGTTTTACAATTGTTATTTGATTATTGTTATTCTGGGATCAATAATTTTATTTATGATTAATTTTTGAAACTAAATGATTGATTATTGGCTTCATATAATTCAAGTTTGATGATTTATCATTCAAATTAAATAGCCAACTAATTTTTCATGGAAAATCGTTTCATTTGGTTAATTACACATTTTATGATTCAAAAATGGTTCATTTTTGTTATGAATTGTGAATGGCGATATTCATAAAGAATGTGGTGAAATTGAATAATTTGATTAAGTGAAATCACCAATCGATTCGAAATTGAACGGAAATAACGTAGATGTGACACAAAAAAAAATTAAATAAAAAAATATGATTCAAAATCACAGAAAAAACGTTAGAAGAAGAACTTAGCGATGAATCGTAAACGCAGTAAACACCACCCAGCACGCACATGCAGAAAATTACGTTAAATGTCTTTAGCTGGCAAGAAGTGAAGCGTTCAGCCAGGTTGTATCTACTTTGTTCACTTGACAAAGGTGCACCTTTTCATCAACTTCGATTGTCACAAAAATTCGCTGAACTAGAAATTAGCCGTAGGCTTGAGTGCTGGGATTTTTTTAAGAGCCCATCATAGAATTTTGAGCGAATTCTCACTGAATCCGTCAAACCACACTTTTTTTATCGATATTCATGCTATCTGGGTTAATTCACCTCATTAAAAAAGAAACTTATCACCCTCATTCAAAACAATAATCCTTAACTTATGTCATTTTGACAACAAGAATGAGATGACTTTATCTTTCCATTCATGTTTCTATTATTTAATTTTACAAATTCATCATCCTTGTATAAAACTTTTCACCTTTACAATCATCACATATGCTAAAATTTTCATATTATTCACTCGAGTAAGTCAAGCATAAGAAACTTTCTAATTTGATACCATCTTCTTTCTTGAATATTTACAAAATAACGATTATTTTAACATACAGTCAAAGAAATGAAGATAAGAGAGATGTGGCATGAATGATACGCATTATTTGTTGTTATCATTATTATGGTTAAAGTCAAACTATTATATTTATAAACTTGTATCACAATGCAAATTTATGATAATCAAATAAAGTGGAAGATTTCATCATTTCCCGAGAAATTCTCAATTAAAGTTTGCTCTTATCATCTGAAATTCTGTAGCACGTGCTCTTCTTAATTTTAATGAATTAAATTTAAATGTGTGAATCATTTTTTTTTTATTTTAATTCGGATTTCATAATAAATTTATCAATATTCACTTATCCCATCGATTTATTTATTTTTATTTTCCATACAAGCAAAAAAAAAAATTAAAACACGAAATCTGTTAACACAATCCAATCAATTATGTCAAATAATAATAATAATAATAATAATAAAAAATTAATTAAAAAATGTTTAATTTCATTATCACCATGCGCCTTACCTTTCATTATCGTGTATTATTTCGACGTTTATTATTTATTGTAAGTTAAATAGGTGTCAATACAATTTTTTATTTCATTTTTTATCTAATTTTATTATTTATTTTTGTTTTAAATGACAAGTTATGATGTCAATTTCATGGGAGTTTATTTTAAATGCGATAATGAGCACGATTTGATTTTTAAGTTTATTTCTTGACGATTTAAAAAAAAATAATGCGAGTATTGATGGTGGAAGTTCCACATAGTCGATTTGTCACTGTCAAAATGAAAATGGTCAACTTCCAAAATGTTACTTTTCTAAAATGGCTGAATTTTTCAAAATGGCCGATTTTTTCGAGTCCGCGCAGCTTTCTAAAATTGCGTGGAAAATTTTTAAGAAAGCGGAACATTCCCAATTGATTGCAGTTTTCAAACTCATTTTGCGAAATGGTCGCATTTTTCCAAAAAAGCCAAATCTTTCTGTACAATTCTGTATATTTATAACATGAATGCGCCTATTAAATTTATTTTAAAATGGCTTAAATGTTCAAAGTTTTTTATGCATAATTTCCAGATTTTTCTGTTATAGTGTAGTGCAAAATTAATTACTTTTT
>LN483619.1:220338-255294 GCA_900002565.1 Culicoides sonorensis | reverse complement strand
ATACACATACACTAAGAAATAAAAAAAATTGAATTAAAATTCAGTTCAGTTAACTTTTGCTCCTCATTGCATTCGGAATTGTACAGAACATAAATTATTATTTCGGCACGTGACGTAAATTAAGAAAAATATTTAATTAATTGTTTAATATGTTAATTAGGATAGAAAGATGTTCAATCATTGTTTTGTTATGGTTCATAGTGATTTGTAAAAGTGTTATTGCAACAGATAGCGAATGGGTTTTGGAAGCAGACAGGTAAGAATACGACGAAGCAAAAAAAAACGTGGTCATAAAATTTTTGAGTATAAACAAATTAATTTCCTCCTCTCCTCAGTATCATCGATCGCAAGGTAAATCCTGTTTTGGCAAATGGACACATTGGGTTCACAGTTTTCGACACATCAATTTACATGAATGGTCTTTACAATGGTAAAGGTGAGAAAACGCATCGTGCCCGAATTGAAAATCATGCAAATTTCCAGACAGACCTCTGTAATACAAAGAAACGAATGTCTGTGCCAAAATGTCGTTATCATTTTAACATTCGAACAGGTATTTTTGAAGTGATTTATGACAGTGCCGAATTTAAGATAAAGCATGAGGTATTTCCACATCGGTTCTATACCCGAACAATTGTCAATCGTTTTATGGTCGAACGTAAAAATAGCAAAGATGAAATTAGAATTCCTGTAACAATGAATCCTGGTGATATTGGACTTGATATGACATTTCCAAAACATGACATTTATAATGTGGCAAGTTTTAATGTTACGATAGAGTCGGGACACACATTGGAAGTTGAGAATATCTATGAAAAGGAACCACAAAAATTGACTTTTGCTTTTACGAATGTTAAGGAATTGTATTTACCGGTCGGGGATTACAAATTGACTATGCTGGCTTTCATGACAATTGACCATGAAGAGGCAAATGTACGAAAGGAAATTGCTCGAGCTATTCAAGATAGCATGGTCGTGGAAAAACATGAAAAAGAATGGATTTCATTTTGGGATAAATTTGACATTGAAGTTGAGAGTCGCATTGAATTGGTGAGTAATTTGATAAGACACATTTTTTGTTTTATTTTGACAACACAATCCAAACAATTGAAATTTGATAACAATATTAATTAATTTTGTTTTGTGTGTGAGATAATAAAATTACTTAATCTTTCATAGGCACCAAAAGTACGGTCAAGTATTTATTATGTTGTGAGCAATTTACCGTCACCCAATTCATTCATCAGAAATCAGCCGTTTTATGGTGTTTCATCGTCCGGTCTCGGAAATGTCAATGATGATAATCAACTTAAAGGCCGTATCACATGGGATCAGGAAATGTACATTTTACCTGCTGTGCTTCTCATTAATCCAGAATGGAGTGAAGACATCTTGAATTATCGGTATCGTGTTCATGCTGAAGATCCATTTTCCGAAGGTGGTTGGAATTATTTTTGGGAAACTGCGTATACGGGTCAACATTTGGACGTTTTTCGTGAAATGGTGAAAGCAACACATGTCCCAGCCGATGTCGCATTTGCAACGAGATTGCATCTTGCAGTGACCCAAGACAAACAATGGTTTAGAAGAGAGGGATGTAAATTGGCATTTTATACGGCAAAATATTGGGCCGCTCGAACGGAATACAATGAAACCACGGATTTGTATGATTTGAAAGGTGAAATATCTTTAATTTAATTCAATTTTACTTGTATTTTATTCACATTCATTTTCAGGTATCCGAACAACCAGTACATTGGATGACCCGATCACGAATAATGCGTTTGTCAATGTTGCTGTTGGCTATAATTTGTACCTTGGTGAATTTGCCGCATGTATGTGTCAAGATTACTTTAAGGGTAAAAAAGGTTTGAAGAGTAACTGGAATGAAATTGCTCGGAGTTTAACACTTCCTTATGATGATAAGGAGGAATTTGTTAAGGAACATTCTGGGTATGAGGAATACATACGAACAACAGCTGCTGACATGGCACTTGTCAATTATCCACTTCAATATCCTTTTGAAGAGTAATGTTATTAAATTTTTAATCCAATGTAACATTTTTTAAAATTAAATTTTAATTCAATTCCAGGAAAATTAAACGCAACACATTGAATCACTACCGAAGACTTCAAGTAAAAAATAGTCCTCCCACGACATGGGCCTCACATTTGATATCAGACATCGAATTGAATAATGCAAAAGAAGAAAGTTCATTATTTTATGACATTAACTATTTGTATCTTGAACGACCATTCAATGTAAGTCTAATTTTTATCAAAATTTTTTCATTAACTTTTAACTTTTACTTTTCAGATCTGGACTGATCGTCATGTCGCCTTGGATCGCATCTACAATTTCGTGAGTGGGGCAGCAGCCTATCTGCAAATTTACATGAATGGCTATGCTGGAATTAAAATACATTTTGATCGAATGGAAATCAGTCATCCAAAATTACCACCAGACTCCACTAAATTGAGAATTAAGGGAGTGAATTACTTGTCAGCACGTTTTGATGTCACAGTAAAACAAGATAAATATTCGTTAACGATCAGGGAATTGCCTAAAAATGATGTTGAACTTAAAGTGGAAGACGATGAGGGACGTATCTATGATTTCGCTAGAGCAGGAGACACGAGTAAGTTTATTTTTAAAATTTTTTGAAATAAAATTTCATTCATCGAAACATAAATTTACAGTTGAACTTGGAATCAACAGCACACTTACAATTAAAGCAAAGACGTATCCATATGGGGAATGTACGATGCCGAAAAATATCATCGGCGTTCCAAAACGTGCTTTGAGTCTCCTTCCACTTCGGGTTCGTGCCCGTGCTAATGGCGGAAAAGTCGTAATCGGATGTCTTCTGTTCTCTTTCATTGCAGTTCTGTGTGCATTTGCTTTCATTTTGTACAAACGACATGGTACAATATTTCCGAATAACGCTGTGAGATATGTGAGAAATGTGTAGTAAAAATGTCATTGTTATAAATGTTGTGAGTTATTAAAAAAAATATTAAAGTTAAGTGTAGTTGTAAGTAAAATTGACATCACAAGACATTCTCTCCTGAAAAATTACGTAAAATTGTTTATTTACCAAATAAAACAAAAAAAAAAACATAATTCAATTTACATTTTTTGAGAAAGTACATCAAAATTTTGTACTAAATGAAAATAAAATATTGGAAAAAATGTTATTTGAAAATTTATTTTAAAACTGATTTTCTTTGGGTTGACTCGAAATTAAATTGAAAAAGACAAACATTTGTAAGTTTTTAAAAGAATTTTCATATTATGATTAATGTAAAGTTTTAAGTAAACGGAAGGTAAACTACAAAAATGAAGTTAACATTTAGAGAAAGCTGTTCGTATGAGTGATTTAATAAAGTGCATTTTGATCGTCTTTTCTCTCATAATATGACCAATGACTCACTCTCTCTCCCCCTGTCTGAAATTTTATTGAAACACTCTTTAAAATTTTTATAACTCTCTTAATCATTCTCTCTCTCTCTTTAAAATTTTATAAATCTTTTTATCTCTTTTAATGAATTACTTTATCTCACACACACTCTCTCTCTCTCTTTAATTTTCCCCTAACTTTTTTTCTCTTTGTCTGAAATTTTCCATAATCATTCTCACTCATTGAAATATTCAGAATCGCTTTATCTCACAACTCTCTGTCGCTCCATGATTATCTCTTGAAATAGCATCTTTAAAATCTTCATAACTATCTTAATGACTCTCTATGTCTCTCCTTCTGAAATTTAAAGAAGCACTCTCTCTCCTTAAAATACTCATGAATCGCTATATCTCACACTTTCTCTCTCTCTCACACTCTGACATTCTCTTATTTTTATAACTTTCTCTCTATTTAAAATTTCAAAAATCTTTCTCTCCCATAGAAATACCCATGAATCGCTTTGGCTCACACTCTCTTTCGCTTTGTGAAATTATCTTGAATCACTCTCTTTAAAATTTTCTTTATCACTCTCTCTCTCTCTCTCTTTGTCTGAAATTTTCAAAAGTTAGTTGCTTTCTCACTATGTCTTAGACTATCTCTGGTTCTGTGGAATTCACAATAAATCTCTCTCTCGCTCTTTCGATGAAATTCTAATCACTGACTCTGCATATCTCTTTCGTTCTCTAAAGTTTCATGACTCACTTGCATCTTCTCTTAATCTCTGAAATTTTCTCACACAATATCTGATACAAACCGCCTCCATCAAGGTGCTCCCAAAAGCGCATTTTAACTCGAAATAAACTTGGAAAAAAAACTTTTATAATAAAATGTGAGTAAACATTAATTTTTTCCTTACTTTATGAAATTGAATCAGCAGAAAAAACTAAGAAAATCATCAACTTATGATGACTTTTCTGTCTTTCTTTAAATAAACTTGCTTATTTATTTCTCTTAATTTTGAAGTAGTTTTTCTTTAATAAAATGTGATAAACGTTAAATAGACATAAATATACATTAAAAAATTATCAATATTAAAAAACGTTGAATTTAACATAAAAAGTTAAAAATTCCATTAATTAAAAATTATAATAAATACAATAATAACAATTCATAAATTTTTAATGAATCCCAAATTATTTTCTAATACTCAAGAGATTTTTAAATTGATTGTGAATAATATTTAAATTTCCTAATTTAGCATAATCGAAAATATCCGATAATAATGAAATTGTTTGTTTGCGAATGTAATCATGCATTCATTTGAATATATTTAAATGATTTTAATAGATTAGCATGTTAAATGGTTTTAAGTGCTATTTTTTGTATCAAATATTGGTAATCATTCAAATTTTTTGTTTTCAAATCCATGTTTTAGGAAATTGAAATAAGAAAAAATTGTATTAGAAGGACTTTGAAGTGAACAAGGCTCCTAAATGTATGCAATTAATTTTTCTGATTTTCTTTTGATTATCGTTAATGAAAGCTCTGTGAAGTTTTCGCCCATTTTTTTTGTACGGAATCATTCATGTGCCTTGAATTTTCCTCTTTGCTTTTCATTTTCCTGAAAACCATTTGTATGAATTAAAGTCAATTACATGAATTTTAAGCCGATTTGACAATTCAAAGCACTTTTCCTTTGATATGGTCTGAGCACATTCATTTGAATAGTTTTAAATCACATACCGGAAACCAAATAACATCCGGCCATAATATTTTATTAAATTATTAGTAATTTTAATCAAATTTCCTTTATCATTACAAAATTCTATGGATGCCTCTCATAAAAAAATTCCTTTTATGATACGTTTTTTTTACGTTTGTTCAATTCAAGTTTATTTTCCATCCAGCAATTATTATTAGTTCTATGATTCCATTTCATGATCCGATTACAGTATAAAGTGCATTTAATTCATTTATGAAAAATTCTTTTTTTTTTATTTTTACATAATGTAAAATTTACTCGACTCATGTCATGGCACATTTTACAAAAGACACATAACACAAAAACATATGAACCTGTCAAATTGCATATTTGCAGTAATTTTATGGATTTCATGAAAAATAGAAAAAAAAACTCTTAGTTGAAAATCTATGACATATTAAAATACATACAAACAGTTGTAAGTTCAATGAGAGAAAATGAATTGTGTGAATTTATGGGTTCTGTCATATGCGTCTTTTTATTTGAAATGAAAATTTTCCTACATTTAAAATGCAAATTCTGTGTTTCAAATTTCATGTCATTTATACACACACACACACACACACACACACGTACAGAGATTATGATGATGATAGTTTGGAATGTTTGTTATTTGGTGTCCTGACTGTGGTTTATAAAGCGATATTGTAATTGAATGGACAGGTTTTTGGACAGTGATTTGTGTGTTATTTAAATATATTAATAGAGTGAAATTTTGGAGAAAAGGAATAGATGCATTTTAAATTGATTGTTGGACTCGAATTTGCCCAGAAAATTTATTTAAATTCTAAAAGGTTTATAGTTTCACAATATGATTATTATTTCAAGAATAAAACATGTAATTTC
This sequence comes from Culicoides sonorensis, assembly GCA_900002565.1. Lineage (NCBI taxonomy): Eukaryota > Metazoa > Arthropoda > Insecta > Diptera > Ceratopogonidae > Culicoides > Culicoides sonorensis. Next base: position 249,285 of record LN483619.1, on the reverse strand, counting down.
TGTGTAATAATTGCTCATTCAACTGGGTTTTATGATATATACAAATACAAGTTTTATGTGTGTCTTTTGTATTGTATGTGAAAATTGAAAGCAATTTATTCCCTAAAGACATGAATTTTACAGAGTTGTTGTTTCATTATTTCATTGTTATTTTACATGAAAATCATGTGTTATGAGGATGTTGCTATAAAAATATAAGGAAAACGGGTTTGAACTTGAAAATATTTTAACGCAAGTTTAAAATCGTTTGAATAAGCGCATTTTCTCCTCTTTAAATATGCTCTGTTAAATTTTTTTTAAATTTTATGACGTTACGCTTTATGAAACTTAAAAGTTGGGTTATTTTACTTACTTTGTGTTTTGTCCTAAAGTTTTTTTTTGAAAACTTTGAATATTTTTAAAAGTTTTTGACTTTTTTTTGAAAATTTTCAAGTTTATTGGTGATAATTTTTTGCTTTAACTTTATACGAGCAAATTTCCATTGACTGACACATTTTTTTAAGTTTTTTATGATTTTTATTGATAAATTTCGAAATTTTTAAACTTTTTTAAATTCTTATGATATTTTGAAAACTTCAATAGTTTTGAAGATTTTGAAGTTTCTAAAATATTTGGGATTTTAAAGAAAAAATTTGAAAATTTTAATTTGAATTTGTTAAAATTCTTGAAAAATTACAGCATTTTTGAAAATTTTCAGTTACTTTTACTTTTCATTATAAAATGTGAGTTTTAAGTGATTGAGGTTTTTTAAAAAAAAATATTGTGAGTTGTAGTTTATTTAATTTAAACTTTTTTTAAGATTTTTCAAAAATTTAAAAATATTGGAAAAACTAATTCTTTAAAAAATATGGGTTTTCAAAGTTTTTGAGAGTTTTTAAGTTGTTTTAGAAAATTTTCAATTTTAGATATTTTTAGAAAATTTCAGTAATATGAAAATTTGGAAATGTTTTACCTTACAGAAAGAGGAGAGAGAGAGAAAAAAAGCTATTGAGAGTAAAAAACTTGTTTTCTTTATAATAAATTTAAAATACTGAATAAAATATTGAAAAAACAATTATTTTTGAATTTTAAATTCAATTTGGCCATAACTTGAAAAAAGACGCACAGTGGTTAGAATTTCTCATTTTTTTTTAATTTTAAATTTTGTTTGAAAAACATGAGTCCTTAAAATTTTTTTTAATAAGTTTTTTGTATTTTGTGTTTTTCATTGAAAATTTTGGCTTTAATTGCTTCTTTGAAGCACAATCAGACAGCCTGCCAGACAGTTCTCTGTTGTCTCATTTTTTACCTCGAATAATTTCACAAAAAAATGCCGTAATGTATAAAAATTAGGTTGATTAATTCATGTTTCATTGTGATTCATTCATTATTTCCATCACATTAACTCACTTTTCACATAAAATAAAAATTATTTACATTTATTTTAAAATAAATAAAAAAAAGCCGTGTTTTTTTGTGTGTATGATACAAAAAATATAACATACATAATTTATTGCACGGTTATTACGGAAAACATGTGAATAAATGCACCAATTTAGAATTCGGCCTTTTTTTTTTACAATATCACTTGGTATCAGTAATTTTTCATTGAATTTTAAAGTATTTTATATTCAATTTTCTTGTTCTTGACAGATTTTAAATGGATTAGCTTTGATGGTGTCTAATTAATCATCGGACTGATGTTTCCAATGACCTTATTATGATGGAAATGGAGTTTTATTTGAATTTTTCAGGATTTTTTCTTTGAAATCAAAATGGAACCACTTTCAAATTATGTAGGTACAATATTTATATGCAAAATCCCTTAATTAAGCTATATTCGAAATTTTATATCTAAGAAAAACATCAAGGAGATTCACTTTCGAATCAATGGTTTTTGAATCATAATTACATTTAAAAGAATTTCAATTTAAATTTCAAAAGCCCAATATTTTTTTCCATTTCACGTCCTCATTATATTTAAATGCACATTAAAAAAAAAATCATCGTAAAGCAACATATTGAAAAGACTTAAAATAAAAATGAAATATATTCAAATAACCATCATTAGCATTTTCTCCAAAAAATATTAAAAAAATAAGCATAAAACTGCAGAGACCACAGAAAAATAATAAAAATTGTAAGTACCATGAGCGTTAAAAATGTGCATTTCATTTTATATTTGTGGTACGTGAATATTCATTAAATGTGCCAATAATAACAAAAATAATATGAAAAAACACTTGAGTATATTTATCGTTTACTCATTAAATGAAGCCACTAAGTAAAAATTGAATTCAAACCGTAAATTAAAATGAAATATACTAAGCTCATTCAACGAAATTTCATACAAATTAGAATTTAAGACAATTTTATGGAAAAATACAAAATTAGTGACCCCGTCCTTTTTATAATACTTTTATATTAGGTCACATCTAAAAAATGAGAGTGAATGAAAACGTCGCTACAGCCTTTCTCGGCCATCATAGACCCATAGTTTCTTCTGAAACTTTATCTTATTTTCATGCGCGGAGGTGCTCCAATCATTAGAATTTTTGATTTTCATATAAAAAAATAGAGTTGCCGAACAACTTTTGGTCCAAAATACCGGTTTTTCAACAAAAATCAAAAAATTTCCACAAATTTCCCGGAAAATCAAAAAAAAATTATATCACCGAAATCCTCTCAAAATAAGCTACAACTTTGCTGAAGACACCAAAGACCTAGGACGAACTTGAAAAATTTTTTTTTTCCATACACATGAATTCTCTTAACAGAATGTGGATACATCGACTATAAATTAAAAGTGTATTCCAAAAATTATTAAGTCGTTTAGGTTGTTTGCTTAGGATAATTTTACGAAAAATTAAACTAAAAAGTCAAAAATAAAAAAAATATAAAAAAAAAGATGATAAAAAGCGTGCTTTATACTTAGGAAGTTATTAACTTCTAAAATAAACTTTTATGGGAGGAAGATGGCTAACTAAAAAGTAAAAAACAAGAAGTTTTGAAGCAAAATAAAATATTTGTGATAACAGCTTCACAAACTTTTTAAAAGTTGAATTTTGAGTATTAACAGAAATTATTTACAGCGCTGTTTCGTCTAAGGTTTTTCTCACATCGCAAAATCAGACTCAAAAAAAAAAATTCAACTTTTAAAAAGTTTGTGAAGCTGTTATCACAAATATTTTATTTTGCTTCAAAACTTCTTGTTTTTTACTTTTTAGTTAGCCATCTTCCTCCCATAAAAGTTTATTTTAGAAGTTAATAACTTCCTAAGTATAAAGCACGCTTTTTATCATCTTTTTTTTTATATTTTTTTTTTCCTTTTTAATCGTACCAATTCTGATTGAAGATTTAAATGAATACAATTTCTTGGAAGTTTTTTTTAAATGACATTTACATTTATGAAACCACTATGATATTTTTTTATTTGAATTGTTTTTTCTCTCTCCTTTTTTTGTTAAATTTCAACTTTACATGAAAAAGTTTTCCATACATACATTCATTCATATAATGTAATATTACCATCATTACCATGAGTCGACGACCCATTTTTTGTCATTGGTGTTGGCGCGGTGGTTTAATGCTGAACAACACTTGCACCTATAAATTTATTTACCATACGTGGATTCATGTGAGGATACGCTTCCGTCATTGTGTGGTAAAATATATACGAACATTCACATAAAGGACGTCGATAATAATGGCAAAAATGCATGATTCTTCGTTGTAAAAAAAAAATTGCATAATAGCTTCATATGTATAGAATTTGTCCAATTTAAATACATTTTGAGTGCCATGCTGTCGTTGGCTGTTATAACCTTCATTTTATTTTGCCATTTGATTACCATAATTATATTTATATTTGTTAAAAATGAAACCTTGAAAATTGTTTTTTGCATTCCCATTATTTTTTGCGTATTCAGTGTGGTTTCCATTCAAACTTAATGAGGTTCCATCTCATGTAATGTTTGATTGAAATTTTTTCATTATAAAAATGAAACCATTCAATAAATGATCAATTAAAATCTTTTCATTTTAATATTCGCTCAATCAATGAAAAAAATTTCCTTTTCATAATAATTTTCAATCACAGTTTTCCATAGATTTCAATGAAAATAAACTTGTATGTGCATGAATTGAGTCTTCATAAATGAGGTTTAAGGAAGCAGTCCTGGAGGTCTATCAAAATGGGCATCAGGATAATTAAGTACTTAATTTAGATGAAGATGCTTTTAAGAGCCCTGTCTCACTGATTAAGAAATAAAAATCGAAAACGGTCTTATGATGTGAACTTCACCTGAAGCAACTTCACTATTGAGTGTCATTCATTATAACTTTTGTATATGTAAAGTGAATTGTTGTCGATGATAATCATTATAATAACAATGTGAATCTGGTGCACAATGCATATGTGGATGCATCTCTATCTCTAATACTATTGTGTGAATATGTTTTTTTATGTTAATATGCTAGATCATCGTCGTCGTCATTTTCATAACAATAATAGCAAACAGGTAGATAGAAGACGATACGATTACTGCAAATAAACTGCCTGAAGTTTTATAAAAACACATGGTTGGATGGAGATACTCTGTCGCTTTAACGTCTATGTGTAGATTGTTATCATATTGAAATAAATGAAAATAAGGGATGAATAAAGGATAAACAGTATTTGAATAATCGATAGGTTGTCTCTTAATAACGTGGAATCGTATTATTTTTAATAAACAGTCTTGTTTGAGGGATGCAGTAAAAATTTGTTGCAATGCAGATCTGGAACTGAATAAAAGGCTATTAAAAATTACACTGAAGCCTTAAATCAATTTAGGGGATTGTACGGTGCAATGGTCTGCGGAGTAAACTATCAATCATAAGGTTGGCAGTTTGATTCACGCTCCAGCCATGAAATGTCCCTTTTTTCGACTAATTAATTTGAGTTAAAGGCTAGATAAAGGTGACGACTGCTTGGTATGACAGGGTAGAAGCTAACCCCCTTGGATCATTATAACGGGTATGCACAATGGGCCCGACTGATGGCCTCAGTGAAGACTTAATATCCGCCATACAAATCTAATCTGATCTGAGGCCTTTAATCGTGAAATTTAAAGCCCGTTTCCCTACAAAATGACTCATCAAGGCGTGATGGTGCCTAGTGAGACATTCGATGGGAAATTAGCGATCTCTACTGGTGTTCAAATGTCTTAGTTGACCTCTCATTAGCACTGGTGGTATCATTGAAGCCAGTGGAAAATCCATCTTATCCAACTGGCATGTCCTAATGGTTCTGTGTTGAGAGTGTATACAACAATGCTTCGACCTTCAGCATTCCAAATTAAAATTCTGGGCTTTTATCTTAAATCAACTTAATAATGAAGCTTTCATTCACATGAACGAAATGATCATCCTATAAAAAATAAGTATTTATTATCATATTTCATTTTAAACTTACCTTTTCAATCCAGAATTAGAACACATCTCGCTCATGTTAATCATTCCTTGAATTTTCAGCATTGAATTGTTGTGAAATAACGTTACCCATTGAAAATTATTTTTATCCACATTTATTGTCTAATCCATATCAAGATTTTTTTTTAAATTAACAGCCATTCTTGAAATCTGAAAAAAATAACAATTAAATGAAAATATTTGAAAAAAAACCTGCCTTGTATCAATGTTGTTTCTCTTGATTTATATCATTGCACGAATACTAAACTAGAACAAACAAAAAATAACAATAAAATTTGTATGTTCAAATATATAACAAGCAAATATGTGTGTTTATTATAAATGCGCCTCCTTTTCAGATCTTGCTGACAACTTACAATTAGTATGGAATGAACTAATTAGATGTGAGCAGAATAAATTAAGTATTATACATTTCTTTTATTTCTTGTTATTTTAACGCTTTATTTTCTCTTTTTTTTTGTAGTAGCATTTTTTTGAGTATCTGAATGTGGGTAACATGTGAGATAAGGAGGGTTTCATTGTATCACATCATTTTATTATACACTTTCATCGAGAATAGTATCGTTTACATATTTATTTACATGATATCTTATTATATTCATGGAATAATTTTTGAAGGTGGTATGAAATTTGGTAAATTTTCACCTGACAAAGTTCTAATGAGAAGTTGTAAGTAAGTAACTTTACACCTGTTTATAGTCAATATTACTTATTTGTTAATAATCGTTATATGATAAAGTTGTGACATGTGTTTCGAACAAACTTTTAAATTTAATAACTGATTTCTCTTTATGAGTGCTTTTTGGAAGAGGGAACATACTAGAGGTAACTTAAAATGAGGTACTTACATGGTTAATGGTCTCAAACGGGTTTCAGGGTCCTCTTCTCAAAGACTAAATTTTACAAGAATCATCCCAGCATCTTGAGGTCACTGGTTTGTCATAAATAAAATAGCTTAAGACTTACCCGAGACAATTAATTTCCATGAGAACAGTCTCCAGCAGCTTTCAATTCACTGAAACCAAAACTAAAGCTGATCACAATTTAATTTCATCCTCATCACTTTAACTCATTTGATATTACTTTTACTTGTTACGGAACCAGAAACTAGAACAAAACTTTTCTCAAATAGATTCAACGTTAATTGAAGTTCATGTTTACCATCATTTTCTTTTGATTTTAACATGACATTCAAAATATTGAGCAAAATCTTACCTTTATCCATTCATAATAGTAACAAAAATCATCTAGACATCTTCACAAATTGACATCACTTTATTTTAGTTTGGTCATGCATGAATTAGTGATAACTACGTGATTTCTATCGAAAAACGTGATGAAATCGTTAAACGTAAAACTAATCTAACGCATTAAAACAATGAATTTGATAGAAAAATCAATAAGTGATTTATCAAATCTGATGTTTGCTTTAATTGTATTTTGTGTAAGGAAACCGGATTTGATCCAGACACAATTAAAATCCCAAAAAAACACCAGGATTTATCTTAATATTTAATCTTATCAGGCGTTATTCCATTCATTAATATTAAATTTTGACTTGAAGAAAAAAAAAATTTCATACAAAAGAAACTAATTACACAAAAATTTATCATCATTTGCTGACTCATGTTGTTACGCAGATTACGTTTTTTTTTTTTTACTTGCTTCACTTACTTTCATTTAACATTTGATGAATGTTTTATATCCTTTGTATGCGGAGGGGGTGAAGGAAAACAAAATACATTTATTTTATTCTCTTCCTGTATTTAACATCTTTCAATTTTAATTTTATGTATTTTTTTTTTACAATATGTAACATTTCCACACTTTATTATTAAACGATGTTAATGTTGTGTATAAAAAAGAAGTAACATTTAACATGAGTCATGTTTAGCAGATACAAGAATGTAATGAAAATAAAAGCAGTCTTTATGTGAAAGTCAAATGAAGTATTAATAAAAGTAAGGAAGTGAAGTCGTGAGGCAAGTTGTCAGACAGTAAAATGATGTGAAAAATGTAGGAACTGGATGTGAGGAGAACTGGATGTGAGAAGATCAAGCACGTAAGTTTTTTTTTTAAACAGAATTTACTAAAATTTCAGCAATAAGGCTTCAATTTGAGATAGTTTCAGCGAATTAAGGCTTCAATTTAAAATTATTTACGAGACATTAACAAGGCCAGTTGCGTTATATGGTCCTAATCCTGATAGAAAATCAATAGTGATCAGAGTACTTTGAAATAATCCTGGTGTTCGTTTTAGTGTGAACCGACCTAAAGCAAGATGGATCGTTGGCGTTGAAGCAGAACAAAGGGCACTACCAATAGTAAACTAAAAAAGTGCAGGATAGACGATTTTGGAATTAAATTCTTGACAAGGCTTAGAAGAGACTATAGTTTTAGGTCTTGTTAAGTAAATAAGTAAGATCAGATCTAATCAATTTTGTAGGGCTGCGATTAAACCTACACTCAGGTCATCAGTCGAGCCCATTGATATACCTGTTATCATCATCCGAGGGACTTAGCTCTTATCCTGTCATCTCAATCAGTAAGTAGGATACCTTGGAGGTGAACGTATCGCATTTCATTTCATGGGTGACAAGTTTGATCCTAGTAACTACAATAATTATTTCAGTCCAATGGTCAAGACTTTCAATTGTGAAGCTTTGACATTTGGTATCTGACTTTTCAATTTTGATACCCCAATTTCGATAAATTCTAAAAAGAGAAAGAGATTTTTTATGAACGCCATTCATCAACTCCAGCATTACCTCTCTTTTAAGCCATCCAGAAGCAAAATAAGTCAAGTCATTGTTCTATTTTTTTCATAAATGCCTCCTATAACAAAAAAATCATTACAAATAACTTTGGTTGGATTTTTTCCTTCAACATGCCAGACAAAATTAATTCTTCCTGGTATTTTTATTAAACTCACCTTGTCTTAAACACGTTCATTTATTATCTATTTCATCGTTATAGCAATGTTCGTTGAAAAAAAAAATTAAAGTCTGTTTTATGCCTTTATAATGTACAATTTAATTATGAACTTTTCCTTAATTTTTTTTCCTACATTCTTATTATACCGGATTTTCCATGTAATCATTACCATTACGAAAGCAGAGACAAGGATACAACATAAAATAAAATAAAACGTTAAAATATAAAACTTGGTTGTAAGCAATTAACCAAATGTGTTAAATGTTGAGCAAAAAAAATTCAATGAATAGCTGGAATAATAAAAGAATCATGTTGAAAAGGAACTAGAATAAAATAAAAATGTGAACTTCATTACCAAATTCTATTTGAAATGATCTCATTTTGTACATTTTTTTTTTGAAAAAATAATTTTTAAAGTGCACTGATAAAAGTCATTGGTTAATTTTTGCATCGAAGCTCATTAAAAAAAATACCTGTAACAAATGATTACAACATTTTTCACATATTTTACACGTAAATCTGTTTTCCCCTTATTATTACTATTATTTTCCTTTTGATACCACACTTTATTATACTGGTAACATGAAAACACATTTCCAGCATATTTAGTTCTTGTTGAAACATTTTATGACTTGGTAGCACATTTTTATGACATGACTTCTTATGTTTTTGTAGCATTTAAAACTGTTTGGGTTAACTTTTAAACAGGGTTATGGTTCATATAATCAACTTTTAAGATTTTACTGCCCGTTTCCTTAAATTTTATTATACTTCAAAATTGTGTTGTATTGTATTTATGTTTGTATTGTTATATTTTTCTCCCTTAAAAATAATCTTTTTATACAATAATCAAATTGTATGAAGAAAAATTTTTAACAAGATTTTTTTTTTGCCTTTACTCATTCGCACCATTAACCAGTTTATAAGAATGAGTAAAAAAATATTTAGGTCGTATAACGTTTTTTTTTTAAATTGCTCATTCATTTGTGTCGCGTTTTTAAATGTCTACTGCAATTTTTTTCATATTTTTTTTATTTTACAGGCATGTGCTAAAGAATGATATCATAATAAAAATAATAATAAGTGGAAAAAATGTGCAAGAGACAATTTTTGTTATTTTCTACAAAATATATATGATTTTATTGTTTAAAGTGTGAGTAAGAAAGCTTTTTTTGAAACATAATTGTATGGGAAAAAAATATCATGTTGTCTGAAAATAATAAGGGTATGAAAAATAGGATGGAAAAAGATGAAGGTAAATTGTGCTCACATGAATGTTTAAAGATTTTGTTTGCTTGTTAATATTTTTTTTCTTTGCAGGAACTGCAACTCAAAGGAACTTATCTGCAGAATTCTTATTACATTGAATTGTGAGCTTAAAGGTATTTAAGCTCCAAAACTACTTAGTTTGATCCAAAGCAGTGATTTAAAGATGAGGGTAGCAAAGCACTTTCTCTGCTCTCCTTTAAGTTAGATGAACCCACAACGATAAAAGAATCAAATTGTTAAGTTCCACAACTAAGCTCTTCAAAAAATATCAATCATCTAATACAAAGTCTCTTTATTGACTTCAAGGCAGCTTACGACATGCACTAATCTAGAAATATTAATGAAGCAAAAATCAGGTGCATGGAAGCAAATCCAACAACAATGGTAAACGATTCGAGATCGTTGATGAGTTTGTATTCCTGGGAGTACTTATTCGTGCGGATGGCGATACTTCGTTGAAAATCAAGCGATAGCAAGCCGTGGCAAACAAATTTGATGACAAATAAGACCCACTGTGCCATATACAAAACCTTACTAAGGCCAGTCGCTTTATACGGGTCCGAAACCTGGCCACTCACTAAGAGAGATGAACAGCGGCTACGGTCATTTGAACGAAAGATATTACGTATCATTGTGCTGCTTGCAAAAAAAAATATAGCGCCATTATTACCTACTTAAATTAAAAGCTAACTCGTCAAACACGAGACTGAAGTTACCAAAGACCTTATCAGACTCTAATGGGTGCTTATCAGGCTCCCAAGACTCTTCCTGGCACGTTCATATGGCCATGAAGGACTAAGTTTCACTTTATTTTTATCTTTGCTCAAATGACAAATTTTATAGAAAAGCCTTAAAACTGACTAAGACACCCTTTAACGCAATTTAGTGGATCAAAATGAAAAACACTAAAATGACCTTTTATTCTTTTGATTTTGACTCTTATCTGACAGCTTAAGTCCCACAAAAGCTCTCATTCTCAAATCAATACATTTCTTCATCGTTATTTTCCAAACTCAAATATTTTTAACGAATACGAGTAAAACATGTATTCAAATGAAATATACAAACATAATAAAAAGGAAAAAAAAAATTGATGACAACTTACCGAATACATGAAAGACAAGGAAATGAAGGGAGACAACTTGTGAATAATGTTTAAATTTATGCACGAAACAAATATATTTTCTTTTTCAATTTTTATTTTATTTTTTAACGTTTCTTTTATAATAAAATATGCAAAGTAAAATGTTTTGCTTCTTATTTGTGGAAAATATATGCGCCCCTTGTGCTCTTAAACATACATTACAAATAATATGTGTTCATATTTCATTCTCATCTGAATTTTCTTCTTAAAAAAACTGATGCAAAAAAAAAACGATGAAAAAAAATTAGAAGGAGAAGTAGAAAAAACAACAATAATAATAATCATTCAAGCATTTTTAAATTGAAATAAATTGAAGGTAAAATGTAAAAAGTATGTTTTCAAGCATGTCGTTTATTTTATTTTTATACAAATAACATATTGTTGTTATGTTTCAAATGAAAATATATAATAAAAGAATAAGTGAAACAAATTTATGTCTTTAATGCTAAGTACATCGTTTTTTATCATCATCATCATCATGATGATTCTAACAAACATTGTCTTTACACACACACACACATTAAATTGCTTAAAAAACAGGCGAATCATTATTATTCTATGCTTTATCATAATCATTTTCAAGTGGCTTGGAATTATTCTCATATACATAAATAATTGTGTGTGTGTGTGTGGCCTCACTTGAATTTTATTTTATTAATAAAATAATAATAATTCCGGATGACAAATTATAATTATTATTTGCTGACATTATTAAAATTTGGTTTAAATAGAGAGGAGAATCCTTCAAAAAGTATGCCAACAACTGTGGTGACTCTTCAAATTTAAATTCAATTAAAACTTTTCATTTTAAATAAATTATTTTATTATGATAATCAAAAAAAAATTACAAAAAACCAGTCGTCTCCATTTCAACATTCATCATGATGCATCACAATTACATCAGCAAATATTAACAAGACCACAATTTGATCCGATTACCACACTTATTAGTCGTATCGTGAAATATCACAGAAAATCCCTAATTTATTCAAATTTAGCTTATTATGTGTGTCATGGTGTCTCATTTTATCCCTTAATCACATGTACAATTGATCACAAAACCACAATTAAATACACACACATTTAGAGACACATAATTTAATGTGTAATCGGATGCATTTTTAAAACAATTATTCGTTTTTTTTCTGTAATTTGTAATGGAAAATAAATATGGGAATTAAGTTCAAAATTAACACAATTATTATTATTTTATTTAAATGATAAAATTTGAGTTTAAATTTAATGGAAAACATACTTGAAAAATAATAATAGTAATAGGCGCCCATTCAAATGCATTTGCATAATTAGTTATTCATGAACGTTATTGGTCGATATATTTATAATGTAATTTATGATAATTGGTAGTAAATTTAGATATTTATTGATTAGATTTGAAGTAATTCGCGATTTTATTGTGATAAATTTGGAATTTAAATTTAATTTATTCAAAATTAAAAATGGCCAGGCGCTTACATCATAAAATTGATTTTCTATGCATTACATTCATAATTTTTTAGATTTTACATTTCTTGCATGATTTTAGTTAAATTGAATACAAAATATGCAAATTACCAGGCGTTTCCACTCCAAAATAAGAATAAATCACAAATGACCAGGCGTTTTCATTAAAAATTAAGTTTTTGTTCAACTAATTGCAGAAAACGTACAATTAACATGAAATCAAGCAAAAATTAAACTAATTTCAACAATATTTTGTTATATTTAATAATAAAATTAAAATTAACCAGGCGTTTCCATTCAAAATTTCTATTAATTGTCTTGAAAAAGCCAACGGCTCGCATGGCATCCAATCTAAACATATTTGTTTGAATTTGATTTTTAGTGAAAAAATTAAAAATGACCATACATTTTCATTGTATAATATTCAAATAACCAGGCGTTTCCACTCGAAAAAAAGAATAAATCACAAATGACCAGGCGTTTTCATCATGAAATTCTTTTAAATTCAATTTCCTGTAATATTTTGATATTTTAATCAATTTCAGCTTAGTTTTGACATTGTCTTTAAGGTGTTTTGTTAATAATAATAGTATAATATTGAAAACACCCAGACGATTCCATCAATTTCGTGTTAAAAATTTAATATAACTCACCTTTTCTCATTTTTATCTTCGCCTTACACTTTTCAATTGAAAATAACAACAAAACTCATTTATTATTTAAATTTTTATTAGTTTTTTCCTCTTTTTTATTTTTATAAGTCATTTTATGTTGAGTATTTTATCTTACTTTTAATGCATTTATTTTTAATTTATAATAATTATCGCTCTTACATTATCCATTTTTTTATTTTATTTTATTTTTTATAATTTTACTTTTACCTTTACAATAAATAATTGATATTTCTTTAAAAATTTCCAGAAATTTTATTTGCTATAATTGTTTTATTTTTTTCAATATCCTTTTTTTTTTAATAAATAATTTGCTATTGAATAGACTTATAAAATAGTTTGGCAGTTTTTTCCTATAATTAAATTAATTATATTTTTATATTAAATTTCTTTTTAATTCTTACTATGATATGACTTTGACTAGTATAATTGGCAACAATCAATTTATTTTATTTAATGTATTAAATTGTCAAGAGTACGTTAATCGCTCATTTGCAAGTGCTCTTGAAATTGCACCAGGACTCTTATCATGGTACTTGATTTTAAATATAATTTTTATTATAATTTTTTTTTTGCATACAAAACACTAAAAGCTACATTTAATTTCCTATTCATTTCTATTTAATAGCTTTGTATGTTCTTTAAAATTAATTTATTTTTTTTTATTTTAAAAAATGTAAATTATTATTTATTTTAGTTTAATATTCACCTTATATAGTTTTTTTTACAATTTCATGATTGTGTACATGTAATTTTTTTTTTATCAGCGTAATACAATTTAATTTTTTTTACAGATTTTAATTAGGAACATAATATGAAATTCTCTTTGTACATTTAATGTATGATGATAATAATTTTAGGCCAATACATTTTTAAGGAGTGTTTCAGATTTTTATTCTAAGGTTACCAATCATTACGCTAGTATTTTCATTTGAAGGGGAGTCAAGTTCAAAAAGATTTATATTCAAACCCGGTCAAATAACATTGAGGGTCTCTCATGGTCCCATTTTAAGTCAGTTAGCCAAGTGGACCTTTTTGATACAGATAATATTAAAAACATAACCATAGCTCGCGAATTTTAAAGTCTCTATTTAGAATTGCCAAGGTATATTAATAAGCGTATCGGAGTATCATTAGCGTTAGAGTCTTAATAAATGGACACTACGCACGATCTAAAGATGTTCAGTTTTGCCGATTTACTATTAACTGAGGGGCATAAAATAGGGTTTAGTATAACCTACTTCCTTATTACTTGAATTCGTCTAGTTTTTCAATCAGACTTACGTCAAGCATATACGCAGATCAAGATTCTGAATTTATCCACAATTCCTTAGTCTTGTTAACGTAACCTTGTTACTTATTGTCGACGTCGCTCTCCTGGTTTTAGAATTAAAAAGCAGCCCGATAATAGATACTTAGAATGAATCAAGATTTTGGAAATGAAGTCAGATATAAGATTAAAATTTTAAAAATCAAATTATTTAATACATTGATTACTGGTTGTTTCTTATCCTTTTTTAATAAAATTTTCTTTGTCAAATAAAATTCGTCGCTTATGATATTTTTCTGTATTTCCTGTTTGCGATTTTTCTTTTCTATTGATTAGGAAGTAAAACAATTCTTTAGACATGCACTAATATTCTATGAATAATAAAATCACTTACAAGATTTAATTGGACATAAAGTTGAATTGCTTGTAATTGAATCTGATTGTACCACAGGCTCAGGATAATAAATTACTGGATTCACAATTCTTTTCATTCAAGTTATTATCGGACTCGATGTTAATCGAAAAGTGATATTCATTGTTTTTCGAATTTTTATCTATTTCTGATAGTTTTAAAAAACATAATTTTATTTTTTTTTATATTTTTGAACCTGTAATTTTTTTGGTTACCAAAATCTAATCGACCAAGAGGCCGTTAATCGTTATCGATAATTGTTTTCCAGATTTTCCAGGAATTTCGAATCAAACAATAACCTTCATACAAAAATTACGATACGCAGTGATTTGGAGCAAATTTGAAGTTGCTAGGTTTTTTAATTTTTTAATAAGAAATTTTTGAAATTAGTCCTTTACTTTTTTAAAAACATTTAAAGTGGCAATATGTCACGTTTAAGAATAATCAATCACTGAAACACCCTTCAAAATTGTAAGGGCCTAAATAATAATTCATCATGTAATTTATTTTAACTTTAATATTTACAATCCCATAAAAACAATTATTTTGTCACAACTTAATTCGAAATAAAAACTGTTATTTCACATGAAAATAAAATATATTTTTAACAAAATGTTAACCAAACTCTTGTTTTTACTTCATTATAATTATTAAATTTTCTGTCTAATTTAATTTAGTGTTACTCTTTTTTTGTTTTGTCTCTGTAATAAACATTAAATATTATTAGAAAATAGTTTATTTTACTTTAATTTTGTACAAATTTTTATATTTGCATTTTTTTAGCTTCAATGTACAAATACTTTTATATCAATTTAAATAGATTTTGTTTTTTATTTAAATTTTCATATTTCGTTTAATAATAATAATAATTTTTATTTTAACTTTTATTTAGTTTTTTTATGACAATAAACAATTTTCTCTCATTTTCTCGGGTTTTGTCAGTATTTTAATTTTTTATTTCCATTTCTATGATTATTTTTATTTAAAGTTTTCCTCCCCCCAGTTTTTTGTGATAACAGTTATTAAATTTATTATTATTATTTTATAGCTCTTAGTTTTCTTGTATACAGTTCACAATTATTTTTTTCTTCTCTTTCATTTCGAAGACAATGACGAACCAAGTTATAAAGTTTTTCTCTAGTTTATTTTATTTAAGTTTGAAGCTTTATTTGTGTTTTGTTCTATATAATTTTTTTTTCTTATATTTATATTTTTGTTTCATAAAAATTTTTTTGTTGTGTTTCTGTCGAATATGTATGTTAAATAAAAAAAAGGAAAAGACAAAAAAAAATTAAAGAGAAAACAATGAACTGTCACAAGCAGTCACCAAACTATGTCTTCATGTTGTTTTTTAAATGATAAAGTTAAATGAAATACATGGGAACGGATTTTATGGATGAAAAAGTATGTGAAAATTGTTGTGGAACTTTAAGTTTCAAGGAAAATAAAGAAAATGTTTAGTTATGTGGTGTTTTGAGGAGTAAAATTTTTGTTTTATCGGTTCTTAAGAAAAGTGAGGATGATTTTGAAGTGAATTTTTATGGCTTTTGTCCAGAAACTAATTGAATTTTTCAAACGATTTACGATTTAGACACTCAATAGATGGCGTTGAAGGCGTTCCAAAACGTTTTTAACATAAAACCATTATTTAACATAATTTTAATTTAAGTGTCAATTTTTCTTAGATCTCATGCTCTTGAACAGCAATTCTCACAGCTGAGAGCTCAGTATGGTTACTGATCATGCTTGCCATCCCAATGATGGTAAGCATCGGCAGTTTTTTTCTGAGTTGAGATCATAAGAATGCAACAAAAAAACAATAAAAAAAATTTTTATTTAAAGATCCATTTCAAATATTTTGTACATTATTTCCTTTCAAATTCGATACAATTCAGTTTCAAATACCCAAATAATGACAAAATAAAACATCTGTCCAACTGTTGCATTATCAATTGTTTTGTTGACTTAGTACTGTATTTCTCTTCTCATTGTTCTTGCTTGCATATAAGCAAAACAAAAAAAATGCAGAATGTAATCGTGAATGATATATACAAAAGCGCAATTTATCATTATGGAACATTAAGCCATGTTAGGAACACAGTTTTTTTCGCAAGTGGCGACTTTTCTCGTGATTGGACACTTTATTCATGATTTTCGACTCTTTCATAATTGGCGACTTTTTCCTCATTGCCCATTTGTTTCAATAACTAGCGACTTAAACGCAGACGGACGGACGGCACAACCGCATACAAAACTCTCATTTTTTTTTTTAAATTTGACACAAATGCAGTAAAAACAAATATATATGTTTTCATACATATTAAACGAAATATGGTGCAACACAGCACAGATTGTGCAATCACTGACTTGATAATTAAGAACTCAAGCTTGAGATGGTGATAACAATAAAGAAAAAATTAACCTTACAAGAGAACAAAAAAAAAAGATATAATTTGCTGAACTTTTATTTCCATTGTTTATATTATATTTGATGATTGTTAAAAGATTTTTTTTTATTCTAAAGTGATGATCATTGTTCTTTTTGCTTAAAATTGCTTGCATTTGAATTTAATTTGTTTTGTTTTCTTCTAACAAAGACGAATCTACAAAAAATGTATGATTAAATTGATGATAAAAGGAGAGCAGACATTTTTCTCATCTCTTTTTTATGAGATTTTATGAAATAAAAAAAAAATACGGCAAAGTTTAAAAACTTTTAACACAAAAGAGCAGTTAATTCAAATTAATGTACTTTTATTGCCAGAACATTTAAACGATTTTTTTTATTTTAACTTTTAAATGGTTTACTTAAGAAAAGTTTATCTTTTTTACAAATCAAATTGCCCTAAATTAAGAGCCATTTTCATTATTTAAATGAAAAATGCCCTTTTTCTATCGTGATGATTCTGTTAGGATACAAAATATACGAACATTTATTTAAATGCGCTTAAAGCATCCATTCAATTTAAATTTTCTATTTTATGTGGGTTGATGAACCGAAAACAGACTCGATTATGATAATGAAAAAGACATTAATTAATTAACTTACGATTAAAATTTTGATAAATTGATGTCAAAGAACTTTTTTTTCGTTTCTTCTCATTTCAATAAGATTTGAGATATAAAGAAATTTTCCATTTAAAATGTTACCAAGCCAAAATTTGTTTACAATTTAAGGAAAATTTCCATTACCAAAATTTGTTATGCTGAAAAATTTAATTAATTTCCTTTGAATTTCTTAAAGTAAATCAAAATGTTATTTTACAGTGAAAATTGTGAGTTGCTAAGCATTTCCTCATTTAATTAATTATCACATTGACAATCTACATTCAAATTTGTTTTCAATTGATGTGAAAATGATAATGATTATTTTCATATTATTTTTTTTTTAAATTTCATTAAATTTTCAATATTAATTAATTTAAATTTTACTTCAATTAAAAAAGGATGCTAATCAAAAAAAAAAAAATTAAATATCAAATAAAGGGATTTTTTTTAATGTGAGTAAAAGTCATTGAATGTCAATTTATTGTTGTTGTTGTTCTTTTTTTGTTTTGAATAATCTCTTAAAAGTAAAACAAATTGAAATGAGGTATCAAATTGTTTTATGCTTGTTTTATTTTATTATAAGATGAAAGTGAAGTGATATGTGATTAAGAAACTCCCTTTTCATGTTAAATTTGATGAGTGACTTTTGAGTATTTTCATCAAAAATTGTATGAAATGAAAAAGTTTCAAATTTGTGAATGGAGCCGCCTGGTTATTTTTTTAATCTCCAATGAAAGAGTTTTTGACTTCAAATAGAAACGGTTCAATTCGAATTTTCAGAGAAATATGTTTTAAATTTAAATGAATCTCCAAGGAAAGAGTTCTGAAATTCAAAATGAAAATGCCTGGTTGTTTCTTAAATCTCCAGAACAAATTCTAAAATTTCAAATGAAAACGCCTGGTTGTCTCTTAAAACTTCAGAGAAAGAGTTTTGAATTCAAAATGAAAACGCCTGGTTTTTTCCAGAATCTCCAAAGAAAGAGTTCTGAAATTCAAAATGGAAACGCCTGGTGTTTTCCTGAATCTCCAAAGAAAGAGTTCTGAAATTCAAAATGGAAACGCCTGGTTGTTTCTTGAATCTCCAAAAAAAGAGTTCTGAAATTCAAAATGAAAACGCCTGGTTGTTTCTTGAATCTCCAAAGAAAGAGTTCTGAAATTCAAAATGGAAACGCCTGGTGTTTTCCTGAATCTCCAAAGAAAGAGTTCTGAAATTCAAAATGGAAACGCCTGGTTGTTTCTTGAATCTCCAAAAAAAGAGTTCTGAAATTCAAAATGAAAACGCCTGGTTGTTTCTTGAATCTCCCAAGAAAGAGTTCTGAAATTCAAAATGATAACGCCCGAGAAAGAGTATTAAAATTTTGAATGGAAGTGCCTGGTTTTTTTTCAAAATCCTCAGAGAAAATTCTTTGATACTTAAAATGGTAACGTCAGGTGAGTTTAAAATTTGAACTTATAACAGTGTTCGTAATTAAAATATAACAATAAATAACTAACAAAGAAACAAATTCTCAACAATTTATATTTCCAATAACAAGAACAAATTTAAACCAATTTAAATATTTGTATTCTCTTAAAATTTTTATCATTTTATTCTTCTTGATCCCATCAATATAATAAACCTTAATTTCCTACATGAAAAACTTTTATTTCCCAACAAATTTTCTATATATATAACAATGAAAATGAAAAAAAAAACAAACAAAATCAATAAAACTTTCAATAAGATAATGGAACAATAATTGGTTCAACACAGTATAAAATTGTCTGTCTGTCTCTCTAAACAAACAAATATATGTATAAACATATTTTTTTTTATAACATATAAATTTATCTAGATATATATATATTTAAATATTGTATTGCATTGCAAACTAAAAGCATAATTTTCATATTGCAATGTATTGAAGATTGTATTCGCAGAAAATGAAAAATATTCACATATATTCATACAGACAGTTATCGAATAAAAAAGAGACACTTTATCAATAATTTAACGGTGATAGCATTGCTTTTTACCAATGCAATGCAATAAGTGCCACTTGTATTTGTGTGTTTGTGTTTATTTTTTCATCGTCATCTATTCATAAATAGTAATTTTTTTTTCATGTTCAAAATTATTATTGTTGCTTTCATATTATTATTATTATTATTTTTTGTGTGTGTGTGTATATGTGTGTGTGTGTGTGTGTGTGTGTTGATAAAAATATCACAATAATTTAGCAAACAATATTTTTATTATCAAAAAACCTAGAAAGAAAATGTACATAAGTTGAGCTGAATAAAATAAATAATTTATTAAAAATACAATTCTGTTTTGACTCTGTACGTGTGTGTGTGTGTGTGTGTGTGTGTGTGTATGCAAATGGAAATGTCAAATACGGTGAAGTCGGTGTTGATGATTATTTATTATTATTGTTGTTTGAATAGGGTTTATAATATTATTTTTTTTTTTTATTTTTAATATAATTCAAGTGGAAATTTTTTATTTTCTCTGATTTGATTATAAATTAGGGTGACCATTTTTCAAGGAAAGTTGTTCTTCTGAATTTCGATGCAATTCTAACGTTTTTTTCATTTATTTTAAATTGAATAAATAAAATTTTTAGATTCAAGATTCAATTTTACATATGATAGAAGCTCAAAACTGACCTTCAACGTTCCCATACATCAATTTTATTGTTTTCATGAAATTCCATGAAATTTAACCAAAATTGATGACTTTTTTATTTTTAAATCAAAAATAGTAAAAATTTCTGCACTTCCTAATTTTAGAATTCCCATTGATTGTATAAAAAAAAAAGTTTTTTCATTACAAATTTTATAATTATTACATAATTCTATTTACCATTCATTTGCAACTGAAGAAAAAACTAAATTCAACTAACTTTAATCTGATATTTTGTATAATGAAATGTTACTAAAAACAATAATAGAATTACAAGTAAATTGGTGTGAGACATGTAAAAACACTGGTGGGAATTTGTAGATGTATAAATAGAACTAGCATGTGATCCTTCTAAATTTTCCCGTGTTACTTGTTCGTGACATCTACCAATTGAATAAATATCAATATCACTCATTCGTCGGCCATTAACTTCAAGTGGTGATATGCAATAATTATTTTTAAGAAAATCACCCTGTTGATATGTACCATTTGCAAACGGACTATCTAGTAATGTGTGTATATGACAACCACATGGAAAATGATTATTTACAACAATTAACTGTTCAATACCATCTAAAATTATGCTACCGGGCTCCGGTGTATCTAACAAATGATTTCCTTGTATTCTAAATTGTCTAACATGATGGCCATAGGAAATATTTAATTCTTGTACTCCATCAATTTTATTATTAAGTATACTAAGTGTTTCGACATGTGCCATTCCCTCAAATGCCTGTGCACACAACACACCCAAATCTGATTCTTGGAGTGAGAGTAAATTTATGTTGATTAGGCCACGAAAGGTAAAGGGTGCTAACGATGTCAAATCCATAAATGATAATTTTATTGAGCCAACTGTATCAAGTGCTTGAAATGCATCTGGTTCAATTGCACGTATACCTGATGGCAATATAATCCGTTCGACATTTGTCAAACTTGAAAATGCATTTGTTTCAATTCTAACTAATGGATTATTTTTTAATGTGATCAAACGTATATTTGCTGAACCGGCAAATGCATATCCCTCGACTTTTAATATTTTATTACTGGTTAATGCGAGTAGTGTTAGATTTTGTAGGCCGGCAAATGCAAATTTTGCCACTTTATCAATTGCCGTGTTGTGGATTGTTAATTCACGAAGTCGTGGCAAACCACGAAATGCAAATGGACGTATAATTGTGATGTTGTTACCGTCAAGTGTTAGCTTACGAAGTGCACGTAAACCACCAAATGCATCACTTTTAACAAAGGGAAAATTATTTTTGGTCATTGATAACTTTTCTACTGTGGTGGGAAATTTCTTTACAGGTATCTCTGTTAATCCTCCTGAACTGCAAATCACCTAGAAAAAAAATAAAATAAATTTCATTCATTTCCTATCAATTTATTTCAATTCCTCAGGCAACAAAAATCGATTAAATTTAACTTGACAAAAGTCTTCGTTGCATTTAAAATAATTGGAATAAAAATTACAATTTTCTTTCTAACTACGTTTTATTTGAATAATGAAAAGAACTCAAATATTATGTGAATAATTTGATGAAAAACTTACCTCTGTTTGTGACAAGCAAATACATTCAAGAGGACACGCTTTTGTAATAATTGTGGATCCATGCAATTCCCATAGGAATCCAAAATAAATAAGGATCCACGAAATTATTTTCATTTCCTAAATTGAAAGACTGCACTTCAGTAGCCTGAAAATAAAGTAAATAAAAGAATTTTTTAATTTAATTTAATTTAATATCAAGTGAAAAGTGAGTTAACTTTTTTGAAAAAATAAGAAAAAAAAACTTCTACCGCCATCTGACATTTATCCGCCATCACTCAACAACTCCGTAATGGTTCATTTGATTTTTTATAAATTTTCTCCGAATTTTTTCAAAATTTTCCAGAATGTCGAACTTTTTTAATATTTTTAATAATTTCGAATTTTTTTCTTAATTTTCCAAACTGTCGATTTTTTTTAAAAATTTTCCAATATGACGAATTTTTCAAAATTTTCCAAAATGTCGAATTTTTTTCAAAGTTTTCCAAAATGTCGAGCTTTTTTCAATTTTTTCCGAACTGTCGAATGTTTTTCAAAATTTTCGAAATGTCGAATTTTTTAAAAATTTTCCAAAATGACAAAATTTTCAAAAATTTTCAAAATGTCGAACTTTTTTCAAAACTGTCCAAATCTCGAATTTTTACAAATTTTCCAAAATGTCGAACTTTTTTCTTAATTTCCATAATTTCGAATTTTTTTCTTAATTTTCCAAACTGTCGAGTTTTTTTAAAAATTTTCCAAGATGACGAAATTTTCAAAAATTTGCAAAATGTCGAACTTTTTTCAAAACTGTCCAAATCTCGAATTTTTACAAATTTTCCAAAATGTCGAACTTTTTTCTTAATTTCCATAATTTCGAATTTTTTTCTTAATTTTCCAAACTGTCGATTTTTTTTAAAAATTTTCCAAGATGACGAAATTTTCAAAAATTTTCAAAATGTCGAACTTTTTTCAAAACTGTCCAAATCTCGAATTTTTACAAATTTTCCAAAATGTCGAACTTTTTTCTTAATTTCCATAATTTCGAATTTTTTTCTTAATTTTCCGAACTGTCGATTTTTTAAAAAAATTTTCTGAATTTTTAAAAAAATTTCCAAATATAGAACTTTTTTTTTAAATTTTTCCAAATGTCAAATTTTTTTCAAAATTTTCCGAATGAGTAATCATACTACTCAATTTTATGTTTAAAAATCGATTAAAAATGCGCTTTAATTTTATTTTTCCTTTCCTCAAACTTTCAATCAGCAAAAATGACAAACCTTCAAAAGTTTCACAAATATAGTAAAAAATTCTTCTTTTGACACAATTAGCAACAAAATTTCATGCTATGCATAAAATAGTGGCATAAGACCAAAAGTAAAAGACAGAAGAAAAAAAATATAATAACGAGAAAAAGAGAGAGTACAAGATGTTAACAAAATATTTGATCAAAATTAAGAGCACGTGCAATAAACATTTTGTATACACTCCAATTGTGTATAGAATAAAATTTTCTGCAATAATTTTTTTGTTGTTGTTGTTGTTTTTTAATGCTATTTATAAAATAAAACACAAAAAAAATGTGCAAAGTAAACATATAATGCTATTTTGCTGCATTTCGTCTAGATTGCATACATAAAATTTTATGAAATTTATACACACACACACACACACACACACACACAGCGATACAAATGCAATTTAATATAGCAAATTTTAAGGAGAAAATATAATTTAAAAAAATAGTTGGTATTTTTGTTTTTGTATAAATATTTCATATTTAACTCGCTATACTGCAATCGGTTTTTCAAAACAAAATTAAAAAAATAAAATAAAAGAGAGTGCGAATTATTTTAAGCCATATTTCTATGAATTGAATTTTATGTCAGGTTAGGTGAGTTAATTAAAAGCTAAAAGAGAGAAGAAGAAAACCACGTTAATTTAATATGAAAACAGCAAATTATGTCAATGAACTGAATTCATTTGAATTTAATGGAAACGCCTGGTATTTTATAACAATTTTCGCGATTTACGATCAAAAAGGTATCATTTCACGTAAAATATCGTACCAGATTGTTAAATAATGTTAAAATAATCTCTTTTTGACATCAATAAACCATTAACAATCCCATTAATTTCAATTGTACACGTCTCGTTACTCACATTCTCGTGCATTATCATCACAGACTTATCAAATATATTGCCAATTAATGGATGGAAATCTTCTTTCATACAAAATTCAATCGAGTTTCAACTTAAAACCACACCTTTGAATCTACTCTTTGATTATTTTATTAGAAAATATATATATGTGTGTGTGTGTGTGTGTGTGTCCTTCGTTTTTCGATAACAAACATGGAAACAATATGAAATAATCTGTAAAACGTGAGCATATACCACACTTTATTTTATTACTCGATCGTACTTTCTCTTTGTCTCCTTTTTTTTGTATATTATCATTCATTTACTTCTATTGTTTTATTATGTGTTATTTTTTGTTGATGCACACACACACACACACACACAGACATTATCCAATCTCTATATCTGACAATACATTTATTATTATGGGAATCTCTTAATGGGAAAATAAACATTTTATTACATGTTCACAAAGGACAACCACTGCATATTACATTGAATGAACCGGATGGGAAATTTTATTATTTTATGTGATTTTAATATACAAACAACGGTATTTTTAACACATTCTTACTTCAACTTTTACAAATTCACAATTCAGATTTTTATTTTTTTGATATTTATATTGAATTTTGTATTAATCAAAAACTAATAAAATGTAAAATATTTTTTTTTATTTTAAATTAATTTTATTATACAAATCCGTTGTTTTTGTTTTGTTTTATTTTTTTTGTTGCTTGTGGCACTTTGTTATTTGTTTCATATGATTGAATTTGAATAAAAGATTTCCTTTTCAATGACTGTTTTTCATGATTGGGGTTTTGTTTGTTATATGGGTAATTCAATTGTGTATTTTGAATGAAATTTGGAATTAAATTTATTAAATTTTTAATTTTTTTTTTGTGATTTTGGTTAACTGGGTCAACGTTTATTGGGTTTCATTACATGGAAAAAAGTTTCTAAAAATTTTACTGATTTTAAATCATTAATGTACTAAACATTTTCTGATGGACTCAAAGACTGATGTTCTAGGAATTTTCTTGTACCAAAAAATTTGATAATTTCAAAGATGCATGTTTCACGAATTTCCTTGTACTAAAAATTTCAATGGTCTCAAAGATGAATGTTCCAGAAATTTTCATGTACTAAAAATTTGGATGGGCTCAAGGATGGATGTTTTAGGAATTTTGCTGTGCTAAAAATGTGATGGTTACACAAAAGATCGATGTCCAGGAATTTTCCTGTTCTAAAAAATTTGATGGTCTCAAAGATGCATGTTCCAAGAATTTTCCTGTACTAAAAATTTTGACGGTCTCAAAAATGCATGTTCTAGGAATTTTCTTGTACTAAAAATTTTAATGAACTCAAAAAGCTGTATTTTATAGTAATTTCCCCGTGATAGACTCTAAAAAAGGATGTTCTAAAAAATTTATGAAACTGAAACTGAATTTATGAAAATTAACTGAATATTAAATTAAATTCCATGAATAACGGACGATTTTCAAAAACGCCAACATCATCTAAATTTAAAGCATATAGTAAATTTTTCTCTCGTTAAATGTCAGTTTGTATTGCACTGCAAAAATGACCAAATTAAATGTCTCAAATGATTTTTCATACTCAACACACATCCATTACAGTAGCAATTATTTTATGTGTGTTTTTCATCTGACATAAGTTTTTTTTTGTATTTTTGAAAAAAAAAATAACTCACTTAACTCGATTGATTTATTTATTTCATTTAAAACGGAAATGATTTGTAAAAATTTATCTCATAAAAAAATCAAAAACTCAAATATCGGATATTATTTACAACAAATTTGAACATTAAACGTTAAAAGAAAATAAAAGTGTATTAACATGATTATGAATTGAAAAACGGTCAGAAATTGAACAAAATGGAGATGATTTCGTCCTTTACAGTTAACAGGAAATTTCGACTTCAAAAAACAATTTTTCATACAATTTTTTTGTTCACAAAACAACTCAAACAAAAAACGTGATAGCCACTGAGGATAACATGATTTTGTTTTCTGTTGTTGTTATCTGTGTATCTGTATCTAATGTATTATGTTTTTTTTTTGATATTTTATTTTTAATATAGTCGTCAGTCAGTCAGTTGAAATCAGATTCTAAATATAAAATGAGATTTGTATACACAAAAAAAATTGAATTACAATCTGACAAAAACAGGCAACATGCTGTTTTATTATTATTATTATTATATAACTTTTTTGTACATGCATGTTTTATGTTTTTTTTTGTGTAAATCGGGTAAAATTGTTTTTTTTTTTTATTTTTCATAGCAATTACAAACGTTATGAAAGTGGACTTTTAGGATTAAAATAAAGTATTATTATGTACTTGTTTGACATGACCTACAATTGAATTGGATTTGAATTTGTTGAATTTTTGTTTATTTTGAATTTTATTATTATTTTTTGTATTGTCAATTCAATGTCGGATATAACATAAGGGGTAAGCAGCTTGGTAAAGAATATGTGAAAAAATATTCGATGTTCAAATAATTAATAAAATACTTGTCAAGTATTTTTCCATGTTTATTTGAATTTTGTTCAAAATGACATCTGTTTTTAGGAAAAAAATTGAATTCTTGATACGATTCAAAAAATCACCCTATCACGCTATGAATCATTTGAACATAATAATTGCTTAAGCTGACTTCATCTTCAGCCTCATTAAACGATCCTAGATGGAACTCCAAAATGTGGGATGAGTGATAGGAATCATGGGATAAAAAGGATAAACAGAATGGAAATGGAACGCAGATGTACGAAGCAAAGGATTTCGGAAGAATCGGTTTGTATGTAACTCTTGAAGTGAAAACAACTAAAGTGACAATTAATTAAAAATTAAATCTTATAATTTACAAAAATCAATAGATATTTTGCTTTTGAGGCAAATAAGGGTAAGAAATCCTCGTAAATCATATAAAAACTCTTATAAATGTTCACACCATCGTGATTGGGAAACCTTCCCTTAAAAAGAACATCTACAAGCTGGAATCGATCTAAAAATAATTCTTTGTGTTTTGTATTGAAAAATTAGCCTGACAGAGTTGTTTTTTTTTGATCGATTCCGTATCATGAAGTCTTTAGAAGTCTAATATCGACAATTTTTGATGTACAAAGCATCAATGGGAAGTTTGTGCCCTATGCAATCTCAGCTTCAGAACCCAGTGAGTAGTGAATGAGTTTCTTTTTCGGCTACTGAAATTGAATATAAAGGCTAGTTAAAGGTATTCACTGTCTGTGATGACGGAATAAAAGCTAACATCCTTTGAGGATGATAGAGGGAAGAACTGATAGTCACAGGCCTTAAAAGGCCTCCTTGATTATCTGAATCAACAAATATTGTGTTTGACAACTTTTTAAGTAAAGTCAGAACAAAATTTTTGCAAACAGATTGAGCACTTTTTCTCAACTAAGCTAATGAAAAGCTTAAAGCTCAAATTTGATGAAAACTTCATTTTTTTGTTTGGAAATCATTCAAGTCACCAGTGAAAGAGTTGAAGAACTATTCATTTTCTACAACTTTGCTGAATACACTATAGGTGTAATTCCTTTAAAAATGCTTGCAAATTCTAGGTTAAGACTTACAAGAACGCTGAAATCAAGTTCCACGTCATCAAGGGTTAAAAAAATGGATTCTGTGTTATTATTGTCCATTGTCTGAAGTTTTTTAAATGCGCCAAATTTTTGTTCTCCGAGCTTTGAGGGCGCAGCCATTCAATTTTGAAGAAGACTCTTAAATACCGAATTTTCACAATTTTGAGCTCATTTACAAGGAGAAAAAGTTCGTTAATGGTTTGTCCTTTCAAAATACGTATTTTTGCACAGATTTTCACTTAATTTTGTGAATATGACGATTGATTGATACGAACATTGAATTTCAGGCTTCATGACGCTTGATAGTGGCCCTAAAATGAGTAATTGCTCTACCCCAAAGTGTCCCCAAAGGACGCACAATCTATTGTCTTAACGGAAGTCAAAAACAGGAATACTTTAGGACATTTTTCGCAGCCTGTGTGAAATAAAATTGATTTCACTTTTAAATGAATTCAAGTCCCATTTGAAAAAGAACCTCCGAAAAATTACCCTAAAATTCAACACAAAAAAAAAACTCAGTCCAAAATCTAATGATATTCTATTTTCTTCTGAAGTTTACCAACTTCAAAAATTACAAGTTCTTTGAAAGTGAACTCAAAAACGAAAAACAAGTGAAAAAAATATCAAAATCTAGAACTTGTCCAATTTTTGTTCTGAATAATCTATCAAACATTGTTCTAATCAAAATTGCACAAGTTCTAGATTTTGATATGTTTTTCACTTGTTTTTCGTTTTTGAGTTCACTTTCAAAGAACTTGTAATTTTTGAAGTTGGTAAACTTCAGAAGAAAATAGAATATCATTAGATTTTGGACTGAGTTTTTTATTTTTTATTTTTAAGTGTTAATTTTGATTTATAACACTCAGAATCATTCGATGCATATTATTAATTTTTAACTTATTAATGACTTCGACTCTTTAGAAGTTACAGTGAATATAATAGAAATCTTGTAATAATTATTAAATGCTAGTAGTTTGTTGTTTGTACATAAAGCACATTCCTTTAAGAGGGACATTGTGATGAATGTGAATGAAAAATGACTTGTATGAGAAAAAAATTTTTCCTGTTCGTTTTAGGTATATGGTGTCTTCTGGAAAGTTGCTCAGAATGATGAGGCGAAAATTTTGGCATGAAAAAATTTTTCCATTTTCTTGGAAAATTTTCGGAAAATCGGTTTTTCACTGGTCACCCTATTTTTTTGTATGGGCACCCTAATTTTTTTATAGCCTATGTTACCCGGGCTTTGAATAGCTAAATATACCTAGAACATACCATAGGTCTTTTTCGAGCCGTTTAGCCGCAATCGTGGAAGAAACTTTTTTT
>LN483619.1:158792-220238 GCA_900002565.1 Culicoides sonorensis | reverse complement strand
ATTTAATAATTATTACAAGATTTCTATTATATTCACTGTAACTTCTAAAGAGTCGAAGTCATTAATAAGTTAAAAATTAATAATATGCATCGAATGATTTTGAGTGTTATAAATCAAAAGTAACACTTAAAAATAAAAAATAAAAAACTCAGTCCAAAATCTAATGATATTCTATTTTCTTCTGAAGTTTACCAACTTCAAAAATTACAAGTTCTTTGAAAGTGAACTCAAAAACGAAAAACAAGTGAAAAAAATATCAAAATCTAGAACTTGTGCAATTTTTGATATAAACAATGTTTAATAGATTATTCAGAACAAAAATTGGACAAGTTCTAGATTTTGATATTTTTTTCACTTGTTTTTCGTTTTTGAGTTCACTTTCAAAGAACTTGTAATTTTTGAAGTTGGTAAACTTCAGAAGAAAATAGAATATCATTAGATTTTGGACTGAGTTTTTTATTTTTTATTTTTAAGTGTTAATTTTGATTTATAACACTCAGAATCATTCGATTCATATTATTAATTTTTAACTTATTAATGACTTCGACTCTTTAGAAGTTACAGTGAATATAATAGAAATCTTGTAATAATTATTAAATGCTAGTAGTTTGTTGTTTGTACATAAAGCACATTGTAATAAGAGGGACATTGTGATGAATATGAATGAAAAATGACTTGTATGAGAAAAAATTTTTTCCTGTTCGTTTTAGGTATATGGTGTCTTCTGGAAAGTTGCTCAGAATAATGAGGCGGAAATTTTGGCATGAAAAATTTTTTCCATTTTCTTGGAAAATTTTCGGAAAATTGGTTTTTCCATGGTTACCCTATTTTTTTGTATGGACACCCTAATTTTTTTATAGCCTATGTTACCCGGGTTTTGAATAAGTAAATATGCCTAGAACATACCATGGGTCTATTTCGAACCGTTTAGGCGTAATCGAAAAAGAAACTTTTTTTGTGCATAAAATACAAAGAAGAACTTGTAATAAGAGGGACATTGTGATGAATGTGAATGAAAAATGACTTGTATGAGAAAAATTTTTTTCCTGTTGGTTTTAGGTATATGGTGTCTTCTGGAAAGTTGCTCAGAATAATGAGGCGGAAATTTTGGCATGAAAAAATTTTTCCATTTTCTTGGAAAATTTTCGGAAAATTGGTTTTTCCATGGTTACCCTATTTTTTTGTATGGACACCCTAATTTTTTTATAGCCTATGTTACCCGGGTTTTGAATAAGTAAATATGCCTAGAACATACCATGGGTCTATTTCGAACCGTTTAGGCGTAATCGAAAAAGAAACTTTTTTTGTGCATAAAATACAAAGAAGAACTTGTAAAAAATTAACATCTAAATTTACCTTTTTATAAGATCTCCATTCAGATTATAAAAAAATTTCCGACTAACCTAATTTTTTTATTATGATAATTTCACTAACAATGTAACAAGTTT
The DNA here is from genome assembly GCA_900002565.1 of Culicoides sonorensis. Taxonomy (NCBI): domain Eukaryota; kingdom Metazoa; phylum Arthropoda; class Insecta; order Diptera; family Ceratopogonidae; genus Culicoides; species Culicoides sonorensis. The sequence goes on along the minus strand of LN483619.1, from coordinate 218,790 downwards.
CCAGCTTTCATTCAAAAACACATTACACTTAACTTTATTACAGAATATAATAAAGAAAAAAAATGAAAAATTCCTCATGTTCAAACGGAACTAGCTAAACAATAAATATAAAAAATCCACGCAACTTGGCGAAGAAAAAGAGCAACAAATCATATGAAACATATAAATAATAAAATTTCATGCAAATATTACGATGTTAATGCGCCAAGTAGTTATGAAAATGGCTTCTGCCATTTTTCCACATTTATATTTCATAATTTTTTTATTCATTTTTTTCTCTCCTTTTGTTAAAAGAAAATAAAATGTGAATAAATGTAATGTAGAGTGGCAACAATAATAATAATATAATAATACAAATGTCTGTAAGTTAAACTATAAGTCAGTGTTTGATGTGTGTGTGTGTATGTGTATGTGATAGTTAAGCGGAATATTTTTTTGAATAGTTAGGTGCCATTGATGTATCGCGTTAGTATGAAACAAATTTCTTTTGCTTTTTTGTCTCCATTCACATAATTTCACTCAAATATATGTATGTGTGTGTGTGTGTGTGTGTAATTGTGTATGGTTTTCAGTAAAATAATCAAACGTAATATGTTTTCGTGTCACGATTTTCTCATCGAGACCCTCACGTTTTATTTTATGCTAGTGCGATGACTGTGTTTCCGTTTAGTATTTCATTCTTTCTCCTTATAAATATATTTTTTTTTTGACAGAAAAGTTATATGAATTTTAAGAGGTTGTCTTTTTATCGTTACAAAACCTGATTTCAACTTGACAAAACAAGTAAAGTGTTATTTTTACTGTTAAAGTAAAAAAATAATGAATCGCTAATGAAATCGAATACAAATCTATGGGTAATTGCTTAATAAAATGGAAGCCACCCTATCACATTAAATACGACAAAAAATGTTTTTAATACTCCCTTAGAGAATATTTGAGGATATCACATTGAATTCACTCTCACTTTATTATTGTGTTATTTTCATTTGATTTTCATACGATGTTAAAGACGCGTAACAACACACACGAAAATGGGATTCTTTACTCTTTTTCTTATCCATATAACAATAATAATAATAACACATTAAAACAGAGTAACATGTATTTTGTATGGTAAAACAAAGATAATGATGATTATTTTGAGTGAGTGAGTAAAGTAAAACTTTTTTAAGATGATCTTCATTTTTCTTTTTCATCGCCTTTTTAACAAGTTTTTCATTTATGGGAATATGTGTGATTCCAAGTCAAACAAACACACATTAGTTGTCCTTTGTTATTCAAAAGAAGAAATGTTGAATGAAAAAAACTGACTGTCAGAATTTTACAAGGAACATTAAACATAGGATCAACTTAAATATATATTTTGTTATATTTACGTTTTGTTGAAAGGTGTGTTATCACAAATAAATCTTTTTAAACAATTCATATTATGATATGTCTGTTTGCATTAACCTTTGTTAAATGTGTCTGCTGTATTTGAAGATGGGTGTTAAGTGATTATAATTTTACTTTGTTTGTTTGTTGTTGTTGTTGTTGTTGTTGTGATTTTGATTTTACCGTTAAAGGTAGTAATTTGGAATGAATAATAGGATAATTATAGTTTAGGATTTACAAAAAGGATTAATATCATTTTTAAGTGTTTGTATGGCAATGTTTATGATTTGCATTTTTTGATAGCCAGGGTAAGGAAATGGTTCCTTCTTTAGAATCATTGAATAAATTAGGGTTAAATTTACCATGAATTGTATTAGCAAAGTTGTAGTGAATCTTTCTAGCTGTAACTTTGCTGAACTTACCAAGTTATTATTTTATCGAATTTCCGAAAAAGTTAAAAAAAAACTTCAAAAAATCCGTAACCCTCTAAAAAGAAGAGACTGAGTATCCTGTTCTAGAAACTTCCCTTCTAGTTGTGGATTTGTTTTTTTTTTTATTCGGCGTAGAAATCAAAAGCTATCACTATGAGATTAGGGTTCTCATTCTAGGTTTCTGATCAGTTCAAGTCTTCCAGTAGTGAAAACTTTAAAGTTGTATGCCGATTGAATAAACAAATTCACAATGCAAGAGGAAATCCGAGTACATGAAGGTACGGTTTGATTGGAGGCCACTTTTTTTTTGTTAAAATTTTAGTTGTTGGCTGTTTCGTGTATCAGATTAGTTGATGTGTGATGAGGAACATTCAAAATCATTTTAATTGCTTTATTTTGAGCAATTTGAAGGCGTTTTTCGTGGATGGCTAGTATACAATTGATTACTGGAGCTGCATATGTGATGAAGGGTTTAATTGCTGTTTTGTACAATAATAATTTACAATCTTGCATCAGTCTGGGCTTACGTGATAGGAGACTATACAATGTTCTGATAGCAATGTGAGCCTTCAGTACATGTAAAGTGTGTGCTTTGAATGTTAGTTGTTTGACAATGATAACTCCTAGGTATTTAACAGAACTATCTTCCCATTGTATTTCATTGTCAAAGATCTGGAGTTTGCGATGAGGAAGTTGTTTTATTCTGCTTCTCGTGAAAAAGATTGACTGTGACTTGGTTGGATTTACAGTGATTTGCCATAAAGTGAAATATCTTTAAAGTTTGTTGGCATAGTCTTCGAGAGCTTTCATTATAGTTTTGGCATATCTCGATGAGGCATAAAATGCTGTGTCATCCGCAAATTGCACTACTTCACAGATGTTATGTGTTGGCAAATCATACGTGAATTTTTAAATTTTACAAAACATGTGTATTAATTAAAAAAAGAAAAAAATTTGTTTTAAATTTCCGTTGTAATTTCGTGTCGACAGCGAAAGGGCTTTTTTTTCTTGGTTCAATTAGTATTAGGATCAGAACCATGAGACTTGTATCTAGTGCCACGTTTTTGGACAGGCCGTTCCGTAGGTTTTTCTGTTTTTATTGAAGCCTTGCGACGATTGAAGGTTAATAATCTGTTTCTCTCTTCCTTTTTAAGTCCACGTAATGCAACTTTTGTAAATTTTTGTAGTGATCTCGCTAAAGAGTAATCACGAGGATTGGCATCGACACTTTTGATTAATGGTCGTCTTGAAAACACTGTCTGAATTTATCAAACGCTTAACAGTCGTTTGCAGTGCAAGATCTTCTTCTTCTCCATCATAAATTTAAACATAAATTCATATTTCAACATTTCCTTTTACAGTAACTTTAAACTTACAAAGACAATCGTTAAGTGTAAATTATTCTGTTTGATTAAAAAAAAAATCGTTTTACCAATCAAAGTAAAAAGGGATCGAAAAAATCTTTGTCTTAAATTAAAATTGAATATTTAAATGAATAAATAGAAGGAAAACGACAATTTACATACAGTAAAAGGTAAAATCAGTTGAAATAAGACAGCAAAAAAAGGTTTAATATTGAATTGTCTTTCTCATGAATGTTTAATTAAAATAAAATTGTTTTTCTTTCCAGTTCAGTTCAAATACAAATAAATTTTGACTCAATTAAAAGTAGAAAAAAAATATAATAAAGGTTAACTTTCATTTTTTTGCTATTTTTTTCAATGAAATCATTATAATAATAATAATAAATTTAATCGATCAGACAATTCTGATTTAAAGCAATTTTTTTTTAACCGTGCCACATCTGTATCTCAATTGTGCTGCATTGCGTCATAATCAACGTTAATCGTGTGTGTGTCTTCCTACATTGTTCTCTATAAAAATAATAAAACATGAAAAAAAAATTGAGCTAAAGAACAAAACCGTCAATATGATACGCGTTCACTATAAAATAAATTTACCATCCTCACATAATTGATGGCCTTTTGATATAATTTGTAGCGCACACTTACTGATGTTTTTTACTGATTTTTTTTGCTGCTTTCATTATTTTCATGATGATACATGTTTTCGTAATTCAATGGTGTTATAAATTTGTGTTATAGATTTGCATGTATAAATTCTTTACCCAATTATATTGCAAAAATTCAATCTTGTATCGATTTTTCTTCGTATTTCCGTTTTATAACGTGTTTACTGTCTGAATATGATCATCATTTTGTATCGATGTAGTGAGGATTTATATTATTATAATATTATTCAAAAATTTAAAATGGAATCAGAAGCGATTCAGATAAGTGCATTTTCAATGTCAATCGTGAAATGAAGGAGTTTTCCATGGAAAGGTTGATAAAGTCAGTGTTTGGGTCGTGAGGATACAGACACACATCAGGAGACAACAATACACACGTCTTTTTTACATTTTATGGCAGGAAATCGGCTTAGAAAACAAAATATATATTTCAAATAGAGAAAATGAGAAAATCACATGCAAAGAACGAGTCAAACAAGTTAAGGAAAAAAAACATCCTGGGAATATGATTATAAATTTATGTTATAAAATCGAAATAACTTGTTTTCTTTATTTGGCTTATGTTTTTCTTCTTCTTATTATTACATATCTTGTTCGACAATACAATACAAGATTTTTCTATGCACTGACGATGTTGAAAAAAAAGTTTTCTGCTTAATTTTTCTTTTCATTCATTCATTGTGTATTGTTTACGATTTTGTTCCTCCTCGCATTCTTTTCTTTTTTAAAGACAACAAAAACATGATAAAAATTACATGAGGGAGTTTGTTATGAAACAATCTTATTATTATTATTATTGTTGTCAGGATACACGCATCACATTTGTTTGTCTATACAATTTGATTTTATCTTGTACTCCTCGAGCAGACAATTTGGCAGCTGAAGGGTTTGCAAAAACAATTTCAATTAATTTTGTATTAGTGGATCGGTTTTATTGAAGCCTTCCCTTTGAACTTTTTTGTGACCTGAATTTTAGCTGTCTTCACTGTATAGCGACACTTAACCTACAGCTCCTTACGACGACACTTCAGCTACACTCAAATTTAAAGCGAATTCAAAATAAAAAAATCGTTAAGTTAAACTGCGGAGGTCACTAAATTTAGAAAAGTCACGAAAAACCACAGAAGTTTGAAAAATCACAAAACACTCAGAAATCGTGAAAAACTGTGGAATTTTTAAAAACCGATGAATTTTCTGAATAGTGGAAAAATCAAAATTACAAAGTGTGAAGAGTGATCCTAAAAGTTACGCAAAACAATAAAAATTTTAAAAAATTACGTCAAAAATCGTAAAACCTTCAAAATCAAATTTTACAAAACTGTTCAAAACCGTAAAAATTTGCAAAGTCTCGGAATTTTTGAAAATTGTAGCTTTCAGAAACTGCAAGTGGAAATTTCAGTTCTAATTTCGGTAGAGTTCGCAAGGTTTTCAGCAGTTTTTAAAATTTGGCTATTTTTAGAAATTTTGAGGATTTCAGTTTAATAACTGTCAAAATATGCTTTAAATATGAATCGTAACCGGTACTTTATGCAAGGTATAAGTCCTTATAATTATACGTATGTGTATAGATAGCGCAAAAATTATAACACGCTCTGTACGTAAATTATAAGGAATTATACCATGCATAAAGTACTAGTAAGAGGTATCGCTATATGACACCAAACTGCGACACTACAAAGTCTTTTCGTGTTCGACTAAGTATGAGTTCCTTGAATTTGATAGCAATTTTTTTAAAATAACGAACAGCCTGTTATGGAACAAAGAAGCATAATCTGACTTTTTGCCCTGGTTCGGTTCAAATGATCTGACTGTAAGTAACTCCTGGTATATACATATATACATCACTGTATAGGCTCCCCCTCCCATCCCCCAAAATAGTCATCAGAAATTCTTAAAAGAAAGCCTTTTTCTTTTTTTTCAGAAAATCGAATCTCACTCACTCAATTCAATTTAACCTTACTTTAACAACCCCATTTGTTCATGCAAGTAAAATCTAAAAGTAAACGCATTTTCTTTTTACGCCAAACACAATATAATAAGAAAACATATTCAAAAAAGTAGGCGGAAGAAGACAAAACATAATAATAATAATGTTCATGCTTCGTTTTGTGTAAATTATTTGATTTTATATTTGTTACAAAAACATAAGTAGATAATAAACTTTATTTATGTTATAATGTACCGTAACAAGAAAAGGTTGAGTTTTAATGAATAAACTATGTTAGCATATGTAATGTTGATAACTAATAATAAAAAAAAAGAAAAAAATAAAATAAAATAAAATAAAACAACAGCATATTTTTCACTTCAATGTGTGTGTGTGAGTGTGTTTCTGTGCGAGAAAACAATGAATGAACAAAATAAATTTTAAATAAAAAACTTTTTGTTCATCGAATAATTTATACATAAACTATATTAAAAGAAGAAAATAAAATAAAATAATAAAAAAAGAAACAATATAACAGATTTTCTCACCCCAATAAAATATAAAATTCATTAGATATATTTTGTGATATTCTAATTTTATATTTGCACGCTATTTAATATTTATAATACGATAACAAAATTATAGGGTTAAATTGAAATGGGCAAGTATCTCCGTTTTTTATTATTATTTCACTTTATTTTTTTTTTATTGTTATATTTTGAAATTTATACTGAAATTATAATAGATTTTTATTTGAGCTTTCATTTCATGCTTCAGGCTTTTTATTTATTGGTTTTAGTTGGTATATTGTTAGTTATTTTTCGTAGTTGGAAGAAAAGAAAGATCTTTTGAACTTGAACGAAATTTTATATACAAAAAAAATTGGTGACCCCGACTTTTTACGGGTCAGAGTCTGTTTTCGTATACTCTAAGTTGAAAACGCTCCGCATAATATGCATAGACTAAGAAAGTGCGCATTATACTCAAATTTTTGTTCCAAATTAACTGGAAATGCGATAAAAATTTCATGTCCTGTAGGCGTCAATCAAATATCTCCGTCTGTGGAGCAAGTCACTTTTTTATCCGTGTAATAAAAACAGGGAAAAACTCAAAAAATTGATTGAAATTCACATGCCTTATAATTTCTAGTCCACATTCAATACAATTGATAAATAAAATATTTTTATAAAGTGTAGGCAATAATCAAAGAATGAAATAAAAATAAAAAATTTATCGTAAAAAGGCGTAAACAAAGTAATGATAATTCTGAAGGCAATTCTTTCTCTTTTCATAGCACAAAAATAACTATTTTTTATAACCGTTAGACATGTGTTAATATAAAAGGCCAGTTATAAAAAAAGTTTTTCTTCTATGTTGTGTATGTGTTTTTTTTGTTGAAATCCGTTTATTTTCATATTAAATCGCCTTTCAAAGGGGGTTGTGTCATTTCCTTTAAATGTCATTAATACACCAGTTAATTTATCGTATTAATTAGCTGACGATATACCAGAAATTTAGTCATTAGTGAAATTGTAATTAAGAGATTTCTTTTTTGTTTACAGTAATTTTTTTTGGGTTTATTCAACTTTGTAAGTAAATTCGTTATCAGAGACTGAAATGGACTTTTAAAAAGAGAAAATTGTTAGAGATTTACATTTAAATTAACCAGGCGTTTTCTTTATAAAATTTAAAGTTACTATTAACTATGCGTCCTCATTATAAATAGTTTTAATTAAAAATAAGCCACGAGTTTTCATTATGAAACTTTAATTTAAAAACTAACCAGGCACCTCCATTATTAACTTTTTTTTTAAATAACAATAACCTAGTAATTTAAAGCTGTTGTCACTGAGTAAATGCCGGTATTGTGGGCGGTTATGCTGTCCATCCGTGTATGTCAATATCGCCAATCATTTAAAAAAATTTGCCAATCATTTAAAAATGTCACCAATAATTCAAAAAAAATCGCCAATCATTAAAAAATGTCGCCAATCATTTAAAAATGTCCCTAATGATTGAAAAATGTCGCCAATATTTCAAAAAATTCCCCTGTCCCCAATCATTGATAAAATTGTCCAACTCTATACATAGAAATGCGCTCATGTGTATCGTTCACGATCACGGTTTCAATTTTTTTTTTATCATTTTCGTTGAAAAAACTCTTTTGTAAGTTCAAAGCAAAAAAAAAATAAACTTTAAATATTTTCTCACATTTATAACTTTTTTTCTGGTTTTCTCATAATCACATAATCATTTTTTATCCACACTTTATACAAAAATTTTCATCAACGAAATTCACAGAGAGGAAAAATAAAAAAAAAATTATGAAAATTACTTGATGCGTGTAAAAACCAAAACAAAACTTTAACATTAATAAATTAACAGAGACAGAGAAATAGACACAAAAAAAAACAAAATAATATTAAATCAGAGACGAAACGAGAAATAAAGTTTTGTAACAAGTAAGCTTCATTTATTGTGTCTATATTTTAAGCGTATCTTTGTAATATTTGTCTTTTGGGAAATTAGCTTGTAGAAAATTAAGGAAACAAAAAACAGAAACTTTTCCTCTATATTTATGAAAGTAAAAATTATTATAGAGGAGGTAAAATACATATAATTGTAATGAAAAATAATTATAATGAAGATAATTTTTTATTTTTGGCTTTTCTTGGAAAAATTATTGAAATGAAATGGAATTTATTGTTAAATTTTGATATAAGTATAAATTTAAATGGGTGTTGGGCGACCTAAAGTGAGGTGGATCGACAACGTCTATTCGGATCTGAGGACGTTAAGAGTGCAAAACTGGCAACGAGTGGCACAAGATAGAGAGCACTGGAAACAGATCCTTCAACAGGCTTTGACTAAGGAATTTGGTTGTATAGCTAAGCGTAAGTAAGTAGAGTTATAAACGTTAGAGAAAAGTTCAAATAAATGAATTATGAATGAAATTTCGATTCTGTTTCAGTTTAGAGAGAAAAAAGCAAAGATTACCTAGATGCGGAAAATCTCCTGAGAACTACATCCTGCATAATTACCTTAAATTAATTACACGGCAACTTTCATTAGTTGTATTAAAAAGAAAACTAATTTGATAACTTTTTTTTTCAATGTACAACTTCAAACTTTTATAATACTAATTAATTTTTAATTAGTTAAGCACGTGTTTACATTTATATTATATCGTTATTTAACATTTCATTTGTATTGTTCTCATTATAAACTATTTTATTTTCTATTTTCATTGTGTGTACTCAAACAACAAACATTAACTTTTGTTCGTTATTTTATACACCACAAAATTAAAACTAAATATTATTATTATTATTATTATAATACAAAAACACACGAAATTGTTTGTTGCTTTCTCATCTATTTATGTATCTAACAAGTTATTTCATTCTTTGTTCTTATAAATTTAATTTATTTATACTATCATTTGTCTCATTTTCAATTCAATCACATTTAAAGAGTAGACTTAAATAAATTTTCAAGATTAGAAGTAAAATAAAAGAAGATACACATTGAAATTTAAACGAAAACGTTTTGATTGTATTTTAAAGATTGATACCAACACATATTTGTGTTACACCTTATTGATGTTGTGTAAACTTTCAATATTGATTTCTTTCATTCATTTAAACTAAAGTAAGTAACATTTATTGAGGTTTGTTGGATTTAAATGCACTTAATTACAAATGTGAACATAAATCATGAAGTTTCTTATTTTTAACCAAACAAGTTTATAATTTTTTTTTCAGGTACTGTTAGGCAAGGCAAGTCTATGGGGATCCAGAGAAAGAAGACATGTTGAAAGATGAATTACTGTACACCTTAGATGGCACATTGAGATACTGACCGATATACTAACACGAAAAAATGAAATTCATAATGCCATTATATTATACAGCTTAACAAAATAAAATCGATGTGCTTGCTTTGAAAAATCCCGAAACACGTCAAAAAGATTTTTGAATCCTGTTTATTTTCCACTTTGAAATTTTAAAATTCACTGATTCGTGTTTGTTTTATGAAATAATGAAATTTGTATGGAAAAGAGCCATTTTCCCTTTAAGTTCAAATTATTAAATATCAAAGTTTAAACTTTTCTGAAGTTAATTTTGTTCCAAAGTGGCAAGTAATTTATATCGTTGGAAAGAAGGCAAAAAAGGCTAACAGAACATATAAATTTTAATATAGTTTGCCCAATTATATTGGGCTTTTCAGGCTAAAAACTAAAAAAAAGGAAAAATACTTTATTTTTTTTGTATTTTTTGAACCATATTTAATATAAATCGAATATTATGTGGGCTTATTATGATAAAATTTATATTTTCTGTTAGCTCTTTTTGCCTTCTTTCCAACGATATTAATTACTTGACACTTTGAAACAAAATTAACTTTAGAGAAATTTAAACTTTGATATTTAATAATTTGAACTTAAAGGGAAAATGGCTCTTTTCCATACAAATTTCATTATTTCATAAAACAAACACGAATCAGTGAATTTTAAAATTTCAAAGTGGAAAATAATCAGGATTCAAAAATCTTTTTGACGTGTTTCGGGATTTCTCAAAGCAAGCACATCGATTTTATTTTGTTAAGCTGTGTTATTATTCAAAGTGAGGTTCATTAAAGGCATCACTGCTTTCAGGATGGGTGACGACCTGTCATAAATGAACATTAATGATGTCTTTATGTGAATGTTATAAGTAAATTATTTACAAGCAGTACCTATAAAGGACTTCATTGACCGAGTTGGTTAAGTGGGTGGTATGATTGGTAAGAATCCTGCGACGGAGGTTCGAATCAATCCTGGACATGAAAATTAATTTGTGTTATTTCAGTTCAAAATGTGCTCAAGTTTAGAATTCTCCTGGGGTATTTTCATTCACGGACTTCCAGTTTGAGTCTCTCGAAGAATTTATCAACGCGGTGTTCGTCGACAGTGAGAGATCACTTCAGGTACTTCGGTGGAGTCTGATTGGGTCTGACAGGTGTAGTTATCTACTAATTTTCTTCCCAGGATGGTTTTGCCTGGCTTGCTGACACGATTAGGTATTAGTATTAATCCGCTATGGGAGGGCTGTAAGCTTAGTTTTTCTAGCACTGCAGAGCTCTTGAAGTAGATTAATACTTTCGCTGTATTTCCGGGTCCAAGGAAATCTCCATGTTAGATTTTTTGGATCCTGAAAGTCTCTTAACTTGTCAGTGGTGTCAGTTTACGGCCATTTCGAGCCCCGTATCAGAGGTACAGGACTTCGTCTTGGTATCGATAGACTTTCCATTAAGATTTTGATAGACCCCTACTGTACGCCTCAGTATGGAATCTGGGAAGTTAAATTTTATGGCTTCTCTATTCCTTATGAGAACAACTGATTGCGTTCTTATGGTTCGTCCTGAAATGCGAGAAGTTGGGCATAAAAAATTCTTCACCTGACCTCCACCTTCATTTCTTTTAATACTGGTGTTTCTGGTTGAGCAAGCAAATGATGATTCACCGGCTTGTATTCAAATTCAATGATTCATTTTCTTTTATGTGTCAATGATTCCTTTATTCAAATCAAATGTAACATCATTTGATAATACTCACTTTTGTAAAATAACTTTCAAAGACACTCATTTTATATTTTCAACGGAAATCGAATAACTTGCATTCATCACTTAACTTGAAAATTAAATTTATATGACAGTATGACTTTTTGCTTTAAAATTTTCCAATTTTTATCACTCATGGGATCAATGTTGCAATTTGCATACGGTTTACACTTTTGTTGCCAATCAATACACCTGTCCAATATAATGTATAAAATACATTAAATTTATGATATATGTATATTGAAATCCCTTTGATGCGCTTGATCTCAGTGATGATATATGTATTGATTTTACATAAATCATTCCGACACACGCTCAGCCACCTCTCCTTTGAATAGAGTGTCTTTATTTTTATGTTAAACTTTATTTCAACTCTTTGTTCTATACGAAAATGTTTATTAATGGATTTCACAGGAAAGTCATTTGTGAAAAAAGAATTACTCTTCTGTTAACCTTTAACTCAATTCAACTTTAAACAAAAAACCTCAATGTACGTTCACTCGACTTGAATCACAATAATAATGAGAAAATAATGGAAATTTTATTCTCCTTTCGCTTCCTTTGCATATTTGTAGTTAGTTTGTCTCTTGCATAAATTTGTATACATCAAATTTTGATTCTGCACTACATCAAAAAAAATAAATTTTTTTTCTTGCTTATTTCACACAAATAACACTCTGAATGTGAATATGCTGATTTTTTTTTCAATTCACAATGCAATTCTCGTGTTAATTTTTGAAGTTTTTTTTCCATTAAATTTTTATTAAATTGAACTTTTCTATTAAAGTTGAAATATGATATTTTGACAAAAAATTTGAAAATATAACTTTTCATTTTTCTTTTTGACATTGACATACCAAATCATCATGTCTTAGAACATGTGTTTATCATTTGAAATGAAGTTTTAACATATTTCCGATTTAATATGACAAATTGAGCTCAGGGGACAGTTTAACTTCGGTTTATTTCACATATACTTGAAATACAAATAAAACGATAAACCGCTAAAAGATCTAAACCTAAACTAAATATCTTCATTGAAAATATACAAACAAAATCAAATTTATTCTATACCACACAAAATAATATCGTTCGGTTATCAAATAAAATTCTTTTTCATTTATTCATTTTTATATTCAGTGATTGTATCATGCTTAGACAGACACACACACACACACACACACACACAGTTATAACCAAAAGTGGAGCTCAACATTTTGGATCAGGCATCAGTCCGTTAAATTCTCTTTTATAAAATTTCCATTACATTGTTAAAAGATACACAAAAACACATACACATGGAAAGAGTCGATTTGGATATGTGTATTGTTATTTATGAACCACAAGGGATAACCATATTTGAAAATGAATATTAAGAGGAAAATGTTTATTTTTATATGTGATATGAGAATGGTTGATCTTTATTTTGTTTTTCTACTTCTTTCAGAATACAAATAAAAAAAAAACGTTTAATAATCAAATAAAACCCCAAACAAAAATTGGTATGAAGCAATAAGGGATTAGTTTCATCAGGATTGAGCTTACAAAATTTTCATATGGTTTTGATGTAACAATGCAATTGGGAGATGGAGGATGAAAATCAAATGATATGATATGAGGAAAAGGTAAATGTGATGATAAAAAACAGTAACGATAAATGGAAATGATTGAAAGAGAAGCAGGAAATAAGGTAATTTTATTTTTTTACAGGGATTGTGAAATATTTGTTAAAAATTGATATTTTTAAAATAATTTTAAGAGTTAATCATTTCAGGTGGATGCTACTGGAACACAGAAATATCCTCTTTACGAGGATATGAGGTGAGGATACTGATCGATATACTAACACGAAGTTCTAATATTTTATTAGTCGATTTAAACGTTAAAACAAAAGAAACGCATAAAGTGCAAATTTGCATAGCTTCCAAACTAGTCACGAAGAAAGGGTAACGTCTACAAGCTTCTGATCGTTGCAACTGAATGCTGGCCAGGCAAAGAAGGAAATTGACCACGACTGAGATTAAAATGCTGCGGGTGTAAGCCCGTTAGACAAGATAAAAAGCAGACCTATAAGGGAAAGTTTTAGAGTCACAAATAAAATCAACGAAGCAGTAGATCAAAGAAGACAGATGGTATGGTCATGTTAAAAGGCGCAACGAAGACCATGTAGTTGTTGAAATGATGAACAAAAATATCACGCGAATACCTAAACAAGGACTACCAAAAGAGAGCTGGCTGGAGCCAATGAACTGTTATAAACGCCTGCACGGGATCACATATGTCGAAATACAAGACTGCCAAGCATACAGAAATAGACTTAGATCAAACACGATACTCCAAACATCTAAATTTTTCTTTTGTTTTCGTTTTATTCATGTTTTTTTGTTAACCTCATAGACTATTTAGACGTGTAAATGAGAATTTTTGATTGTTCATTTAGATTCGTATGATTAAAATAAAGCAAGGAAGAAGAAGAAAGGTCCACAAGCTCCACCACGGACCCAAAGAGTCCTATTGTGTTTATACTATTTCCACGGTAGTTTTCATAGTACACGCCAATCCGTTAACCTAAGCTTTGGACGCTTTATTTAATTTTAATTTAATAGAATAACTATATAGTTCGGAAAAAAACAAAATTGAGTTGAAATAATGTTTGCAGTTTATCGGAAACGTACTTACGCTAATGACATGATAGACGAATGTCTCAACCACTAGACAATGGAAACTCCTCTAACTGACTTTTATTCTTCAGTTGAAATATTTTCAGCTTTGTCAAACGATCACTAATGAATTTGAGTCCCTCGTCTGGTTAAAAATTGTCAAGCAGCAATTGTCCGAAAATGATTACTTAGACCATTTTAGACCCAATCTCTGTTCTAAAGCCATAGAAAGTAAAGATAGCCCACGTGAGACAATTTTACCCTTTTTCTTTCAAAATAAAATTCCTTGAATAAAAGTTGAATTAAAACTCAAGAAATTTTCCAAAAGACAGCATCCTATTTAAAATGTAACCAACGACCATAACTACCCATAAAGCAACAACTTTTTCATTTCCATGCTAATTTACAATGAAAAACTGCAACAATGCAAGAAAATTTTTTTGCATGCAACAGTAATAAACTTTTCCTTTTCCTTTCTTTACATTTAAAATATAGCTGAAGTAAAAAAAAACTTTTTTTATGATCAAAATCCATTTGCATTCTTTCATTTAACAGCACCACAATCTTTTCTTCTCTTAAAAAGTAATCAATTCTATTTTCTTTGGTGAATGAGTAAATCCACAGAAAATACCAAAGTTGTTAAAGAATAACCTAAAATGGATTTAAGAATTATAAGTAAAGTATAAATAGCCTCTTTAAAGTTGGAGTAGAAAAATCGCATTGTTATTCTTTTAAAAATAAAGTTTTTCTTGTTCACAGTAAAAGAGAAAAATCTTTGAAAATATTCAATAAACTATGTAAAAATTTTTTTTAAGATCGACATCAGAGATTTTAAAGTTTTATTTTTAAAATTTCTTTTTATATCGTATCATGTTGCAAGGTAAGACGAAGTGTGATATAAGAATATAACAAGAAAGTTGCAACACAACACAAACATAACGCTCTCTTAACTCCTTTATTCGTAATAAATATAATCATATTCATAAGAGACTTGAAAACTTTTGTTACTTGTGTTCTTAAATTTCATAAAACAAGTGATGAAATGTGTATGTCTCATCCAAAAATGAAATAAATGTGTAAGACACACAAAACCTAACAAGAAAACTATGAGAAAGTTTAGTTGCAAAAGGTTTTTCATCTTTTTAACCAAAGCCTAACAAGACACTTCTTCCTTATTATACATATTTTCTTTTTACTTCTATCATCATCTTCATCATCATCATCATGTTCTTTAATAGTTTGTGCATTGTTGTTATCAAACTTTCTCCTTTATATCTCTAAATAACGAGTGTGCATTTCCTTGTTAAATGTGAATGTGAATCACACAAAGGTGATGAAGTGTCCAAAAATAATGTATGAATTTCATGAATCATGCATTTAAAATTGAAAATTCATGCACATAAAAAAAAACTGATATATTCTTGTCTAAGTTCTTTATGAACTTTCCTCCTTTTTATGAAGTGATAGTTATCGTATAAGGTCTTTTAATAGTAAAATTCATACCAAAAATTGCTGAGTTAAGCACATAAATGGAATAAGTTTTCATTTTAAAATTGAAGTGAGTTAAAAATGCTGTTAGAGACAAAACAAAAAGTTTTCCACTTAAAATTAAAAGTATAAGACTTGAAAAATTATTAAGAAACAACGAAATGTGTGTTGTAAACAAAAAAGTTTAAATTTTCCATGTTTTTTTCCTTGCCAATTAAAAAAATTATGAGGAGGCTTAAATGTCATACAAAATTCAAATGAAAAAAAAGTGAATTTTTATCTTGAATTGTTTATTTGATAAGGAAAAAAAATGTAACAATTCAATAAATTTCATTTAATATCGATAAAACCGCCTCAAGTATAACAATTCATTTTCATTTTATACGCATTATTACTGTTATTACCATTCTATTATTATTATTATTATCGAAGTGTTTCTGATTCATTTATCATCTTCTTCAATTGAATTATTTCAAGTACTTTATCATTTTATGGATGGAATAAATGTCGCTTTAATGTTTTATATGGAGATATTCAATTTAAGGAACTTTATTCAGACAAATCTCACGCAAAATGATACTGAGAAATGAAATTCAACCATGAGACTCAAGATCTTTATGCTTCTATATTCCAGTGATTAAGCTCTTAGACCACAATAGGGTTTGAGACCGCGCTAGCTATTAGCTTTATATCACGCGTTTGCTACTCGGAGCAGAGAGAAAAAATCAAAATAGTGCTGGGAAAAAATTGTAAGATCTCGTAGACCTGAGGATCTACACTCTCAAAAGAAAAACAGTAGGGCACAAGTGGAAACACCCTTTTGAACTGTTGCCCCACTGGTTTTGGATTGAGAGTGTAGGACGTAGAACTTCTACGCACCATAGTAAAGACACCTTACCATCTTAATGGTGTATGTCAAGGCTAAGACGTTTTAACAAGAAATTGTACTAAATAGAATTAAGGTTCATGTATTGAATTATTGTAAATTATACCAATAAAGAAAAAAAAATACATAAAGTATTCTACCGGACTATACGATGATACCCTGTCACCTGCTGACCACCAAGTTGCTGTATTGGGAGCAACATTGTTGATATTTCGTTTTGAGCAACCAGGCGTTTCCATTATATAGCATAAAATTATTTAAAATAAAACCAGACGTCTCCACTATGGAAAATAGATGAAATTTTTCATTAAAATACATTAAATTTTAATTAAGATACTTTTTGAAACAAATTAGTCTTTTTCATTGTATGGCAAAGTTGAAGGTTTCAAAATAAGCCATACAATCAATTGAAACGTGTTTTTTACCATTTTCAACTAAAAATACGAACGCAATATTCTTTGGCATAGTCAACAAAACACTTGACTTTATTAACGTTGTCATACATCATTACTGTGAATTTAATACAACAAAAAAAATGCTTCCTTTAAATGAACATCACTGATAACCTCCATTTACTTGAATGATATAAACAAACAAAGGTAAAACAAATAAAATAAATGTATCATTGAAACGTGCAATAATAATATTTCTTTTAAAAGGTAACTTGAGGCGAAAATACAAATATTTCATTATTCAAAGAAAATGGAAACGCCTGGTATTTTTTATTTAATTTATGAATATTAATTGTAATTAAAATTATTAAAGTTCTGAGCTGATTTTCAAGTGTTTTATGCTGTTGAAGTTTGAATGAAATGTGACATATTTCCATGAAAATGGCTAAAACACTCGACACACTTAAAATAATAATAATAAAAAAAATTAAGTATCCTGTTGAGTTAAGAGTGTGTCACAAATTTTTCTGCTTAATTCAAATGAAATAATTAAATGAATGAGTTTTAATTTTATAATAAAAAACCTAAAGTGTACTCTTATATTTTCAAGTGCATGTTTGCGTTATGAACAATATTTTTATTTTTAATTAAAATTTACAACTATACAAAAACATGTGTATGAGTGCTTTGAATTATGTTGGAAGGGATAGAAAAAAAATCTAAAATATAATTGCATGCAATAAAATAATAATTTGTCAGAGTCAAGAATATTTGTCTCAGCACGTGATTTTATGTTCAATTACAAGCAAAAAAAAATTTGAAAAATAAATTAATTTGGTTTTTTTTGTGATGTGTAAAATTTATGACTATGAGGTTTTTCCATGTTAAATACAAATGACAAATGTGAAAAATAGTTTGACATTAAATTTTATAATTAAAAATTATGTTATCATAATTTAAATTTAAAATGGATTTGTGGAAAATGCTGATTTTTTTATGAAGAGTTGAAATGAAAATTGATTGAACGCCTAGTCTCTTATAAATTTTTTAAGTTTCTGTGAGTTTTTAGTGGGGACGACTGGCAATTAATAAGAATTTTTGCTAAATTTTCAGGTCGTAACGTTAAACGTAGATTTTGAGGAAGTAAATTCCCACGAAAGTGAATTAATTTAATGGAAACCACTGGTTAATTATGATTTTTTTTTAAATTTGTTATGAAGACGCCTGGCAATCATAATTTTTGACACGTTTATCGATTTGACGGACCCTTAAAATATGAATGAATGAAATTAAATTCAGGAAAATTTATTTGATAATGGAAAAGCCTGGTCATTTATCATTCTTTTAATATTTTATCATTACTCATCCTGATGATGCTCAAAAACTGACCAAATTTCAAGTCAAAATCAATTAAAAAGTAATTGAGAAGAATTTAAATTTCATTCTCTTAGTCGAGATAAGTAGATTTTCCAACCTTTGACATTCATCCATCAGTCACGTAAGAAAAAATTCAAAAAAATTAGTAGGTTCCATTTTCAATATCACCTGTAAGCTAATAAAGTCTGTAAACACCATAAAATGTAATAAAGTTCCACATTTATTTTTTTTTATGTGTATTTTTCCAGTGATTTCATGCCATCTATGTCGATAAAACATTCAATTACTAATAATATTTACATCACCATTAAATCCAGCGCAAACAGAAACATTATCAAAGTCAATAACTTTAATATTAATTCAGATTAACTTGATTGGTATCGGGCGTTATACAGCACACTCTGACACACACTCACTCAAGGAAAAAAAATATCTCCCCCTCTTATTTTTTTTCCATTTCATTTTCATTTTCTAATATTATATTTTTTTTTCTTTACTTGACTATATTGTTGTGTGTTTTTTTTTCCTTTTCTCATTTTTTTCCATTCACTTGCCTTCATTATTTATTGATTAGACTGATGATGATGATGAGATGGTATGGAATAAATAAACATAGAAAAGTAATAATAATAATAATGAAATCCTGTTTCTCATAATATTAATTTAGCCAATTTATTTCTTGATTTTATGTGTGTGTGTTTGTGTTTGTGTGTCTTAGAGCATTGTAACACCGTGTAATATAATGTAACAAATATAAATATTTGCACAAGTTTATTTATTATCATTATCATTAAATGTATTATTATTATTATTGTTAGTATTACGACCATGAATGATGGGAAATTGTATAAATTCAGTGATATATATATATAAATATAGATAAAAATCAATGATTTGTACAATGTAAACGAGCTTATATATGACTTAATTTGTGTACTTTATACAAATCAATCATTTAATGAGATTAATGTTGGATATTATGTTTACTTATCGAAATTGATTGAAATTTGATGGTTATCTTTGATAGTTGAAGTAATGTGAAGTGGTGTTACTTTTGATTGGGAGCTTTAAGTATTCTCAAGAGGGAAATTTATTTGAGTGGTTCTGGTCAATTGGAAAAAAGAAGTAAAATAAGTTGAAATAACAAAAAAAAAATAATTCAGGAAGGAAGGAAGGAAACTGGGCACAATTAAAGTGAGTTGTGGTAAGGACTATTTGATTTTTTTTGACATGATGGTTCAATAATAAACCAAAATTCTCTAATTGTAATGTTTTTTACAAGGAAGCAGTTTAAGGCAAATCATCACGCTAGTTTCTCAGAGCAACGCCCAAGTTATTTTGTCTACCAACAAACTATACTGACCCACCACACTTATTTTTTTAGTTTTTTGCGGACTGTCTTACGACTTACCTAAAATTATATTACTTTAACACAATGGTTCATGAAATCTAAATACAAATAATGCTGTTGAATTTATCTGTCCCTTTAGACAACCAAAATGATGTCTTCTTCTAAACCTCTTCAGAAGCACAGTATGTATTTTGCAGTATTTTCTTCTACTTCACAAAATCTGCATCAGTCAGTTGTGCTCAGTTTCATGTTTTTAAGTGCTTAAATACTTTGGCATGTACTGTCAGGAGCTAAATTCATTCCAGCAACTCCCTTGTGCGTGCTACTCACCTTTTAGTTATAAAGTTGTGCACATATTGTGAAATATATCTGCTTTGACTTTCCCAATATCAAGTAGATTTGTCGATAAACCATTTAAATATAGCAGTTTTAGTCGTTGTAAGTTGATACCTAAACAAGGTTCTTCTCCTACAAATGTAGATGCTGATCCTTCTCTAGCTAACCTATCAGCGACTACATTACCATAAATATTACTATGTCCTGGTACCCAGATAAATTTTAATATGTTGTTTTAAGTGAGTTGATACATTTTTTCCAAACAATTCCAGATAAGTTTCGAGTTAACTCTAAATTGCTGGAGTGCTTTAAGTGCAGCTTGGCTGTCAGACAAAATTTAGATTTTTTTTTTTTTAATTTAATTTCTCACTCCCAACTAAATTTAAAATACACGTGAGCTCAACAAAATTTTCCATCTCATACCATAATATTTGATTTATTCTAAAAATCAACGTTAATTGAACAAAATTCTGATACTTGTATGTTCAATTTTTCTCATAATGTCCCCTACATTTTTTTTAACACCACACCGAACTATCTGTGATGGACATGTTTAATGATAATATCAAAAAAAAAAATCCCATTAATCAATTAGACTGTTTTTTGTTTAATTGAATGTGTCAATAACGAAACAGACGTTATTTTATTACGAATCAGTGACTCACAACATTAATTATGAATGAACCAAAAATCACATATCAGCAAAAAAAATGTATATTGCTAATTTTTGTTTAAATTTATGCAAATAATTAACATTTCAACAGTGAAATAAATGAAATGTTGATAGAAATTCAAAAATAAAATTATTTAAAGAATCATGTTAACCAAAAATTCAGTTTCATGGAATGAAATAAGCTTTAAAATTGATACCGGAAAATCCTTATAAGGATAAAATGTAACAATTTATACAAATCGCTTTAACGTCGCTTAAATTTATAGATTACAAAAAATGAGATAAATTTTTCACTTCAAATTCCATTTCACATATTTTTTTGTACTATTGTTTTGATAGCAGCTTTCCACGATTTTTTTTCCTTTTTTTGTCACGGAACGGAATCCGATACAATCAAAACATTTACAAGTAATATTCTTATATATGGATAAAAGTTGACGACATCCAAACTTGACAACATTATAAATTTTATTTAAGACATTCTTTGCACACACCGTGGTTGTGGTTGTGACAGGTTGAACAGTGGCATGCAAAAGATTTTGATTCATGTTTTTTGCTTCTTTCTTTTGTGTCTGTCTGTCTGTGATATTTACCTCTCAATTTAACTTTTGCACTTTTTTTTTCTTTTAACAAATCTGATGAATGAAATGATATCACCTTTTCATATAGAAGAAGTAGAAAGGAATTTCTTTGGAATTTTCCTTTTTATGCGTATGTAAGCAAATAAAAGATAAAGGTGAATCACAAAATCACTCTGAATCTGACAAGTATCATATATCTTTTGAATAAACATCTAACCAAGACAGATATATAAATAAATTCTTTCACGTGAATGTAAAAATATTTATATATATTGTCTGAACAAATCTAAATATTCTGGTGTAATATATTTAAGGGAAAGACAGCTGGGGGTAAAAATATCTTTATATATAAATTTATATTGAATTTATACGGAATAAATCAAAAAAAAAGAAGAAAAGACGTAGGAATGTAAATAGGCGTGAAAATTTTATGTAAAGTAAGGCAGATGCCAGTTATAGGTTAGTTGATAATAATGTGAGAAAAGAAAAGTGGAACACAATTGAGCGACGAAGAAGATTCAATTTGCTAGGTTGTTTATTTACTTTGTCTCGGTAATCGGATAAGGGAATTTTTTTTTATGTCTTGCTTTATATCTTTTTAAACCACATTCATTTTGTTATTTTTTCTTAGCTTTTTTTTTGATGTAGATAAAGTTCAACAAGGAAAATGAGGATATTAATAAAATAAAATCAAGAAGGAAGTTGCGGATGCTTTTTACTGTCAAAACAAAGAAAATTTGTTGTGGAAGTGGTGAGTTTTTTACTTTAAGACTTATTTAAATGTAAATTTCAACTACAACATTTTTTAGATGAGAGTCGGGAAATGGCATATTGGCCGCAAAAACATATAATAACGTCTTGTTATTTACAGTTTTGCTGCCTTTCAAAGTTCAAAATATTTCACTGTATGGTTGAATTGGACCATTAACCGTTTTTAAAACATAAAGTTGCCCCACTATTTCAATACTGATCAAAAATCAAATCTTGTTGAATTTCTAGTCACATTCAAAAGAAGAAGAAGAAGTCACTTAGACCCTGAATAAGAATCAACAAAGTGTTTAGGTAAGTTTTAAGTTAATATTTTTCGAAGCCCAAAGAATATTCAGTTCAATCTGAAAATAATTTAATCTTCAACGTTTATCAAGGCTTCATATTCAGCTTTAAAATGCCACATTCCACAAAATTAGAATGACTTAACATTCACTCAGGACAGTAGTTGAAACCAGAGTGCATCCCAGTATCGTGATATCAGGTTATTTAAAAAAAAATCCCTATCAGATTGAGCATTGTCCAATACTTCTAAAAATTACGATGATAAGGATAACAAGACGATATTACTCATCTCAATCCCTAGTGCTTTAGGCTTTTTGTGTGTACTCTCAGAACAAAAAGAGAACCTTTAAATGAACTCAGCACAATTAAAAGAGTTGAATAGTAGTTTCAAGCATCAAGGATCGACACATTTGAAATGGAATGCGACACTAAGCACTGACAAGCGCTCTTTTTGTTATAAAGTAGTACCATCAACCACAAGGATGAGACAAAAAACATCGAGATCAAGAAATAAAACCAAAAAACAAAAAAAAACATATATCAAATATAATAAATACAATAAAATATACAACCAACCATAAATGGGAGGAATTAGTAAGATTTGAGTATGTTTTGTGTCTTGGTGCATTTTCTGGAAAAATGGCAGATGAGATAGAACAGTTGAGATCGTTATGTGGTGTCCCTAAGGGGGGTAACAAAAATGATAAATTGGGTCGATGAAAATGCAAACACAGCGTCAAGTTTTAAAAGAACGACTAATTTTGAAGAGCATGATCATCATGAGACCACCATTGGTTCCATGAATGTGGATGTCTTGGGTAGTGAACTCCCAAAATATGATTTGTCCACATTTGATGGAGATTATAGATCTTAACCTCATTTTATTGACTCATTTTATGCTTTGGTTCATTTTACGTCCTAGGGTTCTGGTCCTCGAAATCTTTAAGTTTTCGTTTGGTTTTGTGCTATCTAAATCCATTCAGGAAAAAATAACAAATATAGCACTATTTGATTATTTTCTGTCTTCTCCGAGTATCGAACTCGTGACATTCAGTACACTAAGCTAATAACTCAACAACTGAACTATAGAAGCAGCTCTTGAGAACCATCAAGAGAAATCTCATAACACTTTCAGTACTCAATGAAGTCGGCGTGACCACTCTTCGTCAAATAATAAACTTTTACCATGAATTCTCTTACAACCAAAACCCAAAGAAACATCAACCACAACAAAAATAACATTTTTAATAAAATTTTCTTATATAATTACCTTTATTTGGTACATATCATATTAACGTAACAAATTATCAGCATGCAAAAAAAATAATATTTTTTTGCTCAAAAATAAACGACAAAGTCTTCTAATTCTAGATCCTAGAGAGAAATAGTGAGAAATAATTAATGACGCCTATTAATTACACAAGTTTTTTTTCTCTCTCATAATACTTATTTTATTTTATTTTATTTTTTATCTTAACTTAGTTTGACTTTTTTCACTGCTATACACTGATAAAAAATTATTATGTTGTTATTTTATTTCTTTGAATCTCACATAAAATTAATTTATTGGTCATTTATTGTGTCGTTAATGAATTGAACTGAATCCTTATATTTTTTATGTTTCTTTAACTCGCTTTGATGAATTTTTTTTTTTAATTATCAATCGTATCAGTAATGAATTTCAATTAATTTCATTACCTCTTGGACATTTTTTTAAATTTAATTGAATTATAAAAAATTAATGAAAAATCACTTTATTTTCATGTCTTAGGGCAAAAAATTGTATTAAGAGAAATCCTTAAATTATTGCTTGATTCACTGGAAAAATCTTCAATTGCATAAAAAAAAATTGTCAAGTTTTTTTCCACATTGAATCTTGAAACATAAAAATATTGCACAATTTTTTCAAAATTATTTTATGTGCCTTGCAATTTTTTTCTCTATTTTCAAATGTATTTGTCTCTCATCACTGTGTATATTTTTCTTCTTTATTTTTTTTTAATATTATTTTTTTCATTATTTGACACTATAATAAAAAAGTGAGTTTATACACAGACTAGCACACATTTATTTATAATCTAACATATGTTCACTGCCCTATTACCCTTATCATGTTGTTGTCCATTATTTTATATGTGTATATTTTTTTTTATTATTATTATGTTTTATTATGTGGGACAAGAAAGAATCTCATCTCATTCAATGTTATTTGATACGTTGCCTAACATTTCAATTTTTTCTTTCTACTTGTGCTTGTTTGTCATGCCCTTATTTTTTTCGTCTGTTTTTGGGAGGATTGTAATCAGATATGATCTTGTTCTATTACGATTATTAACGATGACGTTGATGATGTGTGTTCCAAAATTTTCAATCAATTTATCGT
Organism: Culicoides sonorensis; assembly: GCA_900002565.1. Classification (NCBI taxonomy): domain Eukaryota; kingdom Metazoa; phylum Arthropoda; class Insecta; order Diptera; family Ceratopogonidae; genus Culicoides; species Culicoides sonorensis. The sequence continues at coordinate 194,245 of LN483619.1, read as the reverse complement.
GGGTTATGTTAAATTATGTGGTTCGGGTTGGATTTTCAATCAAATTTATCTTATTTTTTTCCTCGTTGTAAGAGAACAGAAAAAAATGATCCTTGATCGTTACATTACACACTTAATCTCATACATATGAGCAATGTGTGTGCTTGTTTATGAATTGTGATGATGTGTGTTGATTTTTATCCCTTTTTATTATTATTTTTATTTACACATTCACTGTATCAACTTTTTTTTATGTTATTTTTAGTATTATTTTTATCTTCTCACTTACTTTATGATGTTTTTTTGATTAAGTTTTCCTTTTGTTTTATTTATTTTTATTATGATTTTTATTATGTTCCCACACATGAGTGAGGTATATTTGGTTTTATTTTCTTTACCTTTTTTTTATTGTATTTTGATCATACTTTTTCTATTTTAATTCTCGATTTAACATAAATTTTGTGTGTCTAAATCCCAGGTAAATTTTATTACTACTTTTTTTATCATCATTTTTCATCTTATCGTTTCTCAAATTTCAATTCAAGTTGAAATGCATTTCCGGACACAAGTTAAGTAAAGCATCCGTTTCAATTGAAGTTCAAATCTGTACTACCAGACTTTACGTGAATGAATTGAATATTTTAGGATTTTTTTTCCTTCTTTATTATTATTATTATTAAAACATTATTCGAAGTGTGTACGTACGTATACACGTTCACGTATGCAAGCCTTATACCTTGTCGTATTTTGTTTTCATTGTAAATCTCGTAGTTTGCCCTGTAGCTGTAAATGTGCATGGTACTTGTTAAAACACAACAAAAAAACTGAATGTCTATATTTCAGTTCATTTTAGAAGTGAGTTTTGATGTAAATGCGCAAAATCATGAACTTTCTGTCATTTGAAAATGAGGTGAAAATGAGAGAAAGTTCAAATGAATGAATTTCCCCTTAAATGTCAGTTGTTACCGGCTTTTGTTCATTTTATGTTCAATGATTGAAAACATAATAATGAGTCAGTTCTAAAAAGCTTGTATTTTAGAAATTAAAAGAAAAATCATTTATAAAAGGTCTCTGGAGTGTTCGATGAGGTCATTTATGATCCAAAAGCTTTCAAATCATTTATAAAAAGTCTAGGGAGTGTTTGATGAGGTAATTAGTGATCCAAAAGCTTTCAAATCATTTATACAAAGTCTCTGGAGTGTTCGATGAGTTTACTTCTGATCTATCAAATTTCCCATCATTGTTAGTTTTGAATACGAAATAACCAACATTAAAAATGTTTCCAGTAAAACGTGCTCTCTTAACTATTTTTCTTTTTCTTAGTCAGATTCCTATGTTTTATGTTTCTCTATCAACTAGAAAAGTCTTGCAAAAACATGTGGTTTTCACAAACATGTCAAATCCATTAAATGGATTACCAATGCATTATCATAGTTGACAAAAGTTATTTTTATTATTTTATACAATTCAAAAAAAAAGCTTTAAATTCAAATGAAACAAGTGATTATGATGTGATAACAAGAAAATGATTATAAAAACACAATTTTACGTCATACAAGTCATTTGAAAACTAGTTTCATTCAATTCAAGATGTTTCGAAGAAAAGTCACGCATTTAAGGTAAACTAAGATTTAAATCTAAACTTCGTCACATGTACACATTCAATTGAATTGAGTTATAGCAAGAAATGTGTGTGTGTAATTGTAAAATAATAATAATAATAATTGAATAAAGTTAATTCTTGTTTTAGATATGAAATGTGATGTGAAATGAAATGAAATAAAATTTATTTGTTTTGTTTAAGGAAACCAATAATTTTTCTTTATTTTACCCACAACTTGATGTGGTACAAAGTCCCTGATGAAAATGTTATTTTGTTTATTTTGAATTTTGAAAAAGTTTATTTATATGTTGATGTGGTGCATTTAAAACCATATTTGCATTTGATGTCCTTGGGCGAGCAATCACATAAATTTGTCAATGGTTTTTGAGACACAGTACCGGAGAAAAGATAAAAATAATGATGGTTATAATAAAAAGTTTTTGGAGAGTAGTTGTTTGTAACCTTAATGTGTTTTGTCCATTTTTAACATGTCATTATGGTTTATGCTGAATTTCATTGAAGTAACAAAAAAAAATAGCAATTTTAAGTTAACAACGACCTTGTCAGTCTGGAGAAGGAGTTTTTCTGACACTCTTGACCCTACTTGAAACGCTCCAGGTGTCATCGACGACTTTTACCCTGAATTTTAGTTTTTTGCTGTTTTTCGATTTTTAACTCCGTGTTAAGCTCGATTTTGGACTTATTTAGACTTTTCTGAATTTTTCTCTATGACAAAGCCTAAAACGATAAATATAACACAAAAAGCCCTCTCAAGACGCTCTGGAGGTTCCAATCGAAAAACCCGAAAACCCGTACGAGTATTTTGAGGTCATTTATCGGCAAGGTCGTTGATAACTTCAATCTAGTTCAATTTTAAGCGCATTTTGTCGATTTCAAAATAGCCGACATTTAAAAAAATTTGAATTTTGCAAAACCGTAGATCGCTAATAAAACGAGTGTCTAACGTGGCGGAAAAAGCCTCGCAGTACAAAGCTATTTGGTCCGCAGAATGAGATCTTTGATTGACGCTAACAGGGCGTTGGATAAAATAATTTTTTTTGCATTTCCGCTTAATTTGAAAAAAAAAATCGACTTTTATGGGCTTTCTTGAAGTCTACGCTTATAACGCGGTGTGATTTGTGGGGCGTTTTCAACTTACAGTGCGAATATCCCCCTCATGCTACGCTCGTGTCATCTCTCGCGCTTGAACCTCAAACCCCAAAATTTCGTGTCATGTTCCCTTCCCATTTTTCGTATCATGCCTTATGGCCTATCTCCCTCCAGATTTCATGCCAAGCCATGCAGCATATTTCGTGGCCAATCCCACCCCATCTTGTGGTACACCCTTCACCTATTATTAGTAGTCATTTTATTCATTTTCTGGTTCAATTGTGATTAGATGCCTAGCTAAATGAAACCGTACTTTAATCTTTATATTATGAAATATTTTCCGATTAAGTTTATTTATTACATTAAATGATTATATCAATAAAACTATCAAGATTCCATTTTCCGGTCAATAAAATAAATAAATGAGTGTTATATGTTTTCGTTCCACTCTAGATTATCTATTTATAGACATTATTTTATATTTATATAGTTTTTTTTTGGTCGAGCTAAAATTTATTCATTTATTGGCTATTAAATAACTAGCCAAATTATTTATGTGACAGCAATTTGGTCATTACGAACGTAATTTAGGTGATTTTTCTTTCTGATGTGTTGTTTGTGGAAATTTTTTTTCCTTGTATCAATATGATTTGAAGCTAACAGTATTTTTTTTAATGTCATGTGAAGAAACACATTTTTTTACTTATTTTACTCTCATGAGATTAATGTGGAACAAATTTCATATCCATTTTATCAAATATCATTTAAAAAAATTTGAAAGTGTAGTTGCCTGGTATTTTTACTAATTTTTATCAATTTGAATTTCAAAATGTAACAACGCTTGATAAATCATCTTATAATTTGATCATTAAATCAAGACAAATAGAGTCATTTTTCACATTCACTTACATGCACACACACACATACGGGCTCTGATATGATTATTGCGTGAACCCATTAATAACAATAAATTTTTCTATTACAATTTATTCCAACTCTAATTTTTTGATTTTTTTCACAGTTTCATGAATTGAACACATTAAGAGCAAACACAGATTTATAATAATGATACAAAAGAGGGAAAAAGGCAGTAAGAGAATAAAATAAAAAATCATTTATAATACATTTTGCGCGAATATTCTTAACATATTTATTTTTATTTTCACAAATGAATTACCTATTAAATTTTTGACAGATGGAAAGTGTTTTCATTTAATCAAATTCTGTACGTATTTTAGACAAACACACACACACACACACACTGACATACACACTCACATATATACGAAAAATACAAAGTCTATGAAATGAAAAAAAAAATTGTATAATCTTGCATTTATATAGAAATTTTATTTTACATTAGAGTATTTTCCAGTCACTTGACGTCTCATTTATAGTACGGCATACATTTTTTTAATAAAGAAAAAAAAGCAACGTTAAGCTCACTACATTTTATTATTTTATTTTATTTTTTGATACAAAACACAATACACTTGTGAAAATGAAATGTCATATGAAAATTCATTTGGAGCTTAAATTGAGACAAATTGCAGTCAAATTGAAGACAGCTAACAAAGATTTCTGTTCTTTGGTTGTTTTGTGTGTTTTTGTTGATATTATGCAAAAATAATTCTAAAAATTCTCATGATTAAAAACGGGTGATTTCTAATTAACTAGGCGTCTCCTTAGAAAATCACGAAAATTTTCAAACCGATATAACTTTCATTCAAACTTTCAAAAATCGAGGATTTTTCAAAAACCGTTACAATCACAGAATTTTCGATACAACAGAAAATCGTGAAATTTAGCGTTCTTTGAAAATTCCAGAAGGATTTTTTTATAAATTAATGGTTTTGAGATTGGGTTCCAGAGCCTCCAAGCCTAAAAACTGTTAAAAATTTAGAAAATTGTGATTTTTTTATTTGATAAAGGAGCTTATTAGAATGAACTTTAACTCATTAGCTTTGAGACTCAAGGATTGGGCTCAGAGAGTAGGCTCAAGAGCCTCCATAGCCCAAAAACGGTCAAAAGCCCAAAATGTTCCGAATTTTTCAAAAAGAAAACAAAAAATCAAGGATTTTAAAAATAATTCAAAATTGCCGAATTTTTTCAGAAAATTTCAAATTAAAAATTTTTCGAAAACATTCATTTTGAAAACTTCTGAAATTTTTAAAAAATACCGCCATTTTGAAAATTTATTAAAAATTTCGCAATTTTGAAATTTTATGAAAAATTCGGTTATTTTGAAAATTTCTTTAAATCATTTAATTTTTTTCAATAAAACGAGTCCCATCGAAATGAAAAACGGCCATATGAATATTTTCTCCATTTTTTTCTTAAAAAATTCAGCAGTGACTAAAGTTTTCTTTAAAAATATACAACAATAGTCAAAAATATTTTCACCATCATTGTAAAAAAAACATCAAAACAATCAAATGAACATCTATCGATTTTTTGCCAGTATTTTAGAATTGGAATCGAAATGCCATTCAAATATAAATACAAATAAAATTAAATTAAAATGAGTCTCTTTTATGTAAAGTGATGATTATTTTTAGTATACAAAACAAAAAAAGAACATTATCAAAATAAAAAGAGGGAATCTGATGCAAGAAATTGCGTTACATTACAAAAAAAAATAACTTTTCCATAACAAAAAACCCGATTGAAAAAGGTTGGCAGGTGGAAACACATTTAAGATCATTGAATTGTTCGTAAAAGCTTAAAACACATGGGACTTTTTTTCCAAAAATATAAAATTGAAAGGTACACTTACATACACAAAAAAAACATGGAAAGTGATTTAATTTTATGTACATATTGTGTGTAAAATTCAAAAAGTAAGAAGTGAAAGTGATTTGTATTTTTTTTTCGCTTTGTTTGAAAACTAATTCGACGTCCTTTTTATTATATTTTAAATAAAATAACTCAAAAAATTACGTTGAAGGGTTGAAACTAAATAAGAAGAAAAAATACACAGGAAATCGTTTTGTGTTTATTTATGAAAAGCAAAACATTGGTTGTTTTGTTTTGTTCGACAAACAATAACCTTTCATAGAAGAAAGAAAAAAAAACTGAGAAAAAGAAAAATCTTGTTAAATGTTTTTCCCTTCAATCATTATTACTTTTATTATTATTAAAATGGTTTTCCAATTTTCCTGCCTTCAAACACACAAATCATTTAAAGGTTATTTTTCTTCTTCTTCATCTGCCTTTTGCTCGTACAAAACATTGTTCAATGAAAGAAAAACGGCATGAATAGAAATTGATACGCATTTTAAACCTTCTTCGTCTTCTCTTGTCAATCAATCATCGGCATTACAAGTCAAATCTTTGAAAATGTTATTAAATAAACTAACGACATTTGAACCTTTTAAATGGACTTTAAGTGATTTTCAACTGTTTATTAAAAAATCATTAACTTGAAATATTTACTGTGCAACAAGAAAAATATCAAAGATGAGATTGACAGCTGCTTTTATGGCATTTTCTAGTTGATCAAAATGTTAAAACATGAAATTAAATCAAAAGATTCATGGTTTGTCTAGAAAACTCATATTTTGGAATATTAAGTGTTCTCTAACTTTTCCATACATCACTTTTATGGGTTTTGATAAAACAATGAAAATCAAAAAATGAAGAAAAAACTTTTAAATATTTAATTTTTTCTTTAAATGACTTAATTTTTCAACTTTAAGATTAAATCGAAGATAGAAAATTTCTGACCCTTACAAACAACGTTCTCATACATCAATTAAGGGATTTGGACGAATTGCCGGCTATTTTTGAGAAAAATTATTGGATTGTGAGCAATCCTGTCGTTCTAAAGACTTCTGTTATTTTGTTTAAAAATCTTGTTGAGATATGAACTAATATCACTAAAAGGTTTTTCACTATTTTGGTGCATTTTCAATAATTTGCGATTCATCTAAATTCATTTCATCAAAATTTTTGTTGCACAGTGTAAACATCAATATTAAAATAAGTGAACATTTGCCGTCCACCGAGAATATTGTGTTGAAACTTTTTCATTATAAAATTACGTCACTTTTAATTTTAACAATGTACCAAAATGAGGGTGAACTTTATTTTTAAATGTTAATTTTTCTTTAAATTAAATTAACATTTGGCGTCAATCAAATTTTAATGTGTTTCGATAATGAGGTGTTTTGGGTAATCAAATAAAAATTTATTGATAAAAATTAGAAGTGAAAATGAAAATTTTTATCATAATTTAGTGTGTCACGTTCCAACTTTATAATGAAGTGATGATGTCTGTTTACCTTTTGTCAATAATCCCTCAAATAAATTTATCTAATCAAACATTTTCTTTGTATTGACATAAAATTATTAAAATTTTTCTTCGTTCACACGGTGTTTGTTTTGTCAAAAGAATATAAGATAAAAATCAAATAAAAGTCAAATATTCATTGATTCATTCAAACATTTTTTTTTTAAGTTCATTTTCTTGACACACTCAATTTTTTTTTTAGATATAGTTGGAAAAGTTTTTCCAAATGAATAAACCTGTCTGTTTTAATATTGTTTCAAATAATGTCTGACTGTCTCTCCATGTCTCGTAACAGAGCATGATGTTATTTCTTATTATACATTTCACAAAATTAAATTGAACAAAATTCTTATTTTTTTTTTTATTTTTTGTTCAACGACTTACTTACAAAACATTAAGATATAGTAAAAAAAAGGTTTGCAAAGAAATGTGACATTTTGCTGATTATTAGATAGAAAACTTCTTGTTTCAGTTTCTTTTTTAAAAATATACATTTAACAAGGTATTGATATAAGTTGTGCATGACGTTGTCTTGACTTTGTATGTATGATAGAGTATTTTGTTGCAAAATGAGTTTAAATTTTATTATTATTATTTTTCTTCTTAAAATGAAAGAAATGTAAGAAAAAAGTCAAATAGTGTTTAGTTTAATGAAGAAAAATCACATATTTGAACATTTTTAATGGAAAATAAAAGTGTAGAATAACATGCACTTTATCTCATATTTCTTGATGAGTTGAAGTTTTTGAATTAAAAACTGAAATTAAATAAACATTTATAGAATTGTGTGTAGAAGTGAATTTCAATTACGAACGAAATACCCTCGTAAAGCTGATTCCTTTAAATTGATATTACATTTCATTAAAAGAAGAAGAACGAAAATAGATTTTTCTTGAGAGAAACAACAGAGAGATTTTTTAATAAATCCCTTAATTGAAAAAGAGAGAAAAATTTATTCAGCATTTGGGGTGAGAGAGAGGGACAAAGAGAGCATAAGATTGAATATTCATAGTAAATTAATGAAATAGAGACATGGAGAGAGATTTACCAAAAAGAGAGCAAAATATAAAAAGAGAAAGAGAGAGGAAAGGAAAAATAGTGAGAAGTAGATCGCATTGAGAAAGAAACAGAGAGCATGGGATAGAATTTTCATAATATATTGAAAGAGAGAAAATGATAGAAAGAGAGAATTTTTAAATTGAATTATCGAAAAGAGAAAAAAATATATCGATTTTAAAGAGAGCGAATTACAAGAGAGAAAGAGGATTTTAAAAAATACAACAAGAAAAAAGAGTGAAAGGAAACGGAGAGAGAACTTTTAAAAGACCTCATCAAAAAAGAGAGAAAACAATCGTATTGACATCGCGATAAAGAGAATCAGAGATTTAAGAGAATCACGAATTTCTCTCACTTTTTCAAGGAAAATTCTTGAAAATATTGCAATAAATTGTATAGTTATACCAACTCCCTTGTTAAACTTTTATGCATTCATTCAAAGTATTTTAGAAAAAGATCGTTATTTTTAGTGCATTTCTTAAAAATGCTAGTATTGTAGGTGGTCGTGTTGTCCGTCTGTCTGTGTCAATTCTAAAATGACCGACTGACCCAAAATAGCCGAAAATGTCGCTAATCATTAAAAAAATGGCTGACTTACTCAAAATGGACTCCTAACCCAAGATGTCCGACTGCAAAAACGATCTAAGACCTAAAACACGATATAAAATCCAAAAAACGATATAAACGATATTTTCACTTTAACAACGATAAAACTCATATTTGAAGATTTCTTTTCGGTTAGAGTTAAATTTTTGATAACATTGGCGAATCTTTTACATAGAAACCCGCTCAAGTATATCATGCGCGATCACGTTTTAATTTTTTTTATCATAATTGCTCAGAAAAAAACTAAATTATAAACTTTATTTTCTGAATAATTACGTTTTTTTCAAGAATTAATTGCTATGAAATTTCTTATTCAAATTTCTCTCTCTCTCACATACACACATACGAAATAATTTTAAAATATATATAATTTTCTAAGATAAAATTTTCATTTAAAATTAAGAAACAAAAGATATACAAGAAAAAAAAACTGTTTTCATCACTTTAATTTTTCATTCACTGCTTTCAAAACTTACATTCATCAGAGTTTAATCATGATAATCCGTAAAAATAAAAGAAAAATGATGAAAGAAGTTCATTTGTTTAACATCACACAACTGGGAATTATATGAAAAAAAAATAATGATGATGAACTAAACTAAAAATGTGTGTGTGTGTGTAAGTTAAAAATAAAATGAAACATGAAGTGAGACCATCAGCTCGAAAAATTACCAGAGCACTAAAAGTAAAAGATTAAGCTTTTTCATTATTATTATTATTATTATTATGGTGATGCTTAAAATTACCACACACACACAGGTCTCTGTTACAACTCACGCTAAATTAATCATAACATATAATGGTTGAAAACATCTCTCTTATCTTATTATTATAATAATAATATTGTTCTATGTAATGTTATGTTTACCGTTAAGGGAACAATATTTGGTCTATACAATGCATAAAACTGAGAATATTCACATCGTAAAATTTGAGTACATCAACTCTTCATTTACCAACAAATATTTTCATTTTTTATTATGCTGTAATTTAAAGTTCTTTTAATAAAATAAAATAAAAATCGTTGATTTTTGAGGAGTTTTAATTTAACTAACCACGGTTATTTTTTCATTATCTGAATTAAAATAATAAAACTTAACTTATTTCGCTCATTATTTGTGTAATATGAATTGAAAAAAAAACAGATGTTTGTTATTGGTCGTGGTAAAAATTCAGGATGAAATACAACAGTAATAATGAGCAAAAATAAAATAAAATAATGTGATAACGAGCTATTAATTAAGTCGACATGAATATTTTGTTTACCTCCGTGCTATGGTTACAGAGTTATTGAGTATAAGAATACCTCAAAAACCGTACTTTTCAGCTTTTGTCCAATTTCTCGAAAAAAGTACCAAAATTCTGTTAAATGATCATTAAACTGGAGGTGTTTCCGCGTCTTTTGAATATCTGATCTTTAAAATCGGTTTTGAGGGGTTCTGGCAATATGGAGTCAAAGTAAGGCTAAGTAATAATCTATTTTTTAAATGGATTTCATGATTTTTCACCTCTTTGGCTTCAAATGCTCGTAGAAGGAAAATTAATGTTCAGGAGCTTATTTTTTTCTGGAAAGAATAAGGAAAAAGCCTACAAAGTTTCACTGATTTATCTCAATGGGATCACTAAAATCGATTTTCGTTTCCAAAACTGTACCGTTTATTCGAAACGGCCTCTTAAATGCGGCCCTGTAAATTTACTCACTCATTTTACTTCATAACCCACAAAGCACTTTTTACAGTGTAATTTCTATAAAAAAAAAAATGATGTAAATATGGTAAAACACATAATTAGATTTAATTTTAACAGCTTTCATTGCACCTGAAAAACGTGATTTAACTACACAACTGTTTTGTATTTTTTTTTTACTCACTATTTATTTCTCTCTCCATATAATTATAAAACGTATTTAAATGAAAAACGGGAAAATGTAGGGTATGAATTATAAAATTGCATTTAGTTTTTACCTGTTTTTTTATTTTATTTTTATTACTGGCTTGTATTCAGTTAAAGAAAGTTTTAAATGCAGTGTATTGTGTGAAAAAAAAAGTTGTTTAATAATGTGTTGTTTTTGTTGTTATTTTATATTTATTTTTAAGTTTTTCATTAGTGTAATCCTTTTAATTTTTTTTATTTACACTGAATTCGTTTGTTTTTTAAAGTTGAGGCACAATTAAGAGTATGCAGAAACACATTTATTTTTATTATAGAATCATAAATAAGTTTAAATTCATTAAAAAATTACATATAAAGCTTTAAGAAATTCAAAAGCACGATAAAAATTTAATGAGTAGAATTCTGAATCATGTTCTTTCAGACTTTTGTTGACTTGAATCAACGCCAGTTCCAGACACTGAAACATCAGTTGTATCTTCGTCAATTCCACAACATAAGATTCTTTTCATAAGACGATAAGCAGCATATCTTACATTACGTATATTGAAAGCGTAAATGAATGGGTTAAAAACGGAATTGATTGATAATAGAAGATAACAAATGAGTAATGACTTAACTTCAAGTAATTTTGGATCGAAATTCATGAGATATCCAATTCCAGTTCCGGGTAAAAATGTGATAAAAGCAAGTGCTACAGTTATCAGGAGTAGTAAAGTTGTACGGATTTCCCGCATATTCATTGATCCAACTTTTTCGGGTCCATTATTGTCTTGTCTCCTAAAAGCAAGACTCATGAATTTTGAATAAAATCGTTGACCTTTAAACAATTTGGACATTTCGAGATGAATTAAAATATACAAGACAACGATGGCAATCAATTGAGCTGGCATCACACCATAAATTAGGAATCCCAGCAATATTGGATTGTACGTTTCAGAGCCCATGAAACACAAAGCTTTCTCAATTTTAGCTTCACGTGCTGTCATAAAGTGGATAAATCCAAAGGAGCACGGAATCATCCAAGAAATTATTATGATGCCTTAAATTCAATATACAAAATTTATTATCAAAGAGATTTAAATTTATTTCATACTCACAGTTCGCTACAAAAGGTGTCGCTTTCTGTCGATAGTGATGCGGATATTTAACAGCCCAATATCGATCGATGCTTGATGCCACAAGAACGGCTAAAGATGTTTGTACTAATGCGGTGATAGTTCCCATTATCCATGGACAGTGATGAGAGGATGCGGTAATTTTCTGATCTAACATAAAAATTTGCGTTGGAACACTTAAAAGACCCATAAGTAAATCACAGATAGCCATTGATACGATATATCGATGTGCAACCTTGAGTGACTTCCGTTCTTGATAAAATAAGAGTAAAACTATGACATTTCCTAATACAATTGTTATACTCATTAAGATGGCCAATGCCATGAATGTTGGACGAAGATCATCAAAATCGGGATTGTCAACTTGGATTTTGTGTAAAATATTTTGCACTTCTTCGTTAATTGTTATTTGAGGTGTTTGAGTAGTAGTTGAATTTGTCATTATTAATGTTAATTGAATGGAAGTTAACTAACGATTAAAGGAAATATGCTGTTTCACGTGTATTTATATTGTAATAGGAATTTTTACACGTCAGATAAAACATAATAAGCGGAATAAGATTAAGATTTAAGGAGGAAACGTAACTTAAGTTAGACATTTTATTCATTGTGGTTGATACAGTTAAGCTGTAAAGAAAAATGAAAATTGAAAGAACGATTTTTTTGACTTTACGTTATGTTTTACCACAGTTGCGATTACATTTGCATGTTGCCGGGTGTTTCTATCAAGATAAATCTACGAGACACTGAACCTTGACGATGGCTGTTATTAGCAAGTTTAGCTTAATTTGTATCAAGATTCGAGCCGGGTTGACCATCTAACCTCGAATATCGACCAGCTCAGCGATTTTCAATATACATAACATTTCCACCACGAAGCGAACGTCCCTGGATTGAATCAATTTGTGGAGTGTCCAACACGACTGGAATTTACTGGTCCTCAAAATTAACGATATATGGGACGTTATATAAGACCACAATTGTTTCCACTTTGTCCATCACGATTTGTCGAAATTTGAACCAGAGACATGGACCATGCCAAATGCCTTCTACGGTTGGAACGAACCTATCTATGAAGGATTGCTATTTGTGGAGGATAAAAAATTGGTGATTCACTTCGTCCTGGTGCAAAAAGCTCTGACTGGATTGGGTCATTGGAAACCTTATACTATTGCGATTAAAAATTTGATGAAGCTCTTTCTATTTCGCACGCTGAAAATTAACGTCAAATTGTTAAATTAGGCTTATTTTTAGATAGTTAAATAATTTCGGTTATAGAGTCCAAGGATGAAAAAAACTGGACAATAATAAATTTACCATCAAAATAATCCCTTGTAACGACCTGTTCTCAAATCTTAAGCTCATGTTTTGTCATTAGTAGTAAAATTAATCTTTTTTTCTCATAATATTGCACATCTTTCATGAGGTGAGAGAATTTCCAAACTCTGATTATATAAAATCATTAAAAATTTAATATCCCACTCAATTGATTTTAATTATAGGTTAAAGATTTTACCAAAAACATCCAATCATGAGAAAAATTAGCATATATCACGACTTTTGTTTCCCGAACCGATCATGTATAAAATTTACAAACACACACACACACATTTAATATAATATGTTAAAACATTAAATTGGATGGAATTAATTATAATTGTTTGAAATAATACAATCCTCATTTAAAGCGTATTCATGCATTTGTGTGTGTGTGTGTGTGTTTGTCTCAAAACAATTGAATTTTATTCGTTTCAATGAACATTTTTCAAAGCATTAATTTATGCATGCATTTTACCAATATATAATATATATGACACCAAAAATGATATATTGGTGGAAACATTCAGTGATTTTTGGTGTACGTGTAGATTGTTTGTCATTGTTTTTTTTTGAATGTCACTCATTGAAATTCCATTATATTAAAAAATCTGATAATTAATGTATTGGCAAAGTAATCATCAAGTGCCATTCAATATTTAAGTGCATCGTGAATCAATAATTATGTTACATTTAAATTTTGGGGATCGATATGAGATTGTGAAGCCTTTCATGGACAAAAAACTCAGAACGTGCTACGGGTGAGACCCAGGATAAAAAACCCAGAACTTAGAATTCTCAAACTCGATTTTGATCAAGCCAAAGTCTCAGGCAGGATTGTTGGGTCAGTTACTAGTCACAGTTCTATTGATTGACAAAAAAATTTATTTTCAAACATTGCATTTAACCATATCATTCAAATTTAAACCTTCCAATCAATTACTCTAAGCAAATAAATTTCATACCATTTTATCATTTTTATATCAACTAATACTAAAATTTCATATAACGGTGTTCTCCCGTTCTCGTTTATCACTTCACAAAACACACGTATAATTAGTTCATTGAATGTAGACATACACAATGAAATCATAATGATAATCATCATCAGGATAGCATTATTAGAGATAGCAAGCACATAAGTACTCAAATAGACTCAAAATCTCTCATTAGACATATTATTAATTAAAGTTTATTTATTGGACGTTTTGCAACATAGATAAAATATATCACATTTCATAGAGAACCAAAATATATCAAAGAATCTAAACCAAAACAAATATTTGCCTGTATCATACAAATGTGTTGCATATCTCTGAACAGTAAGTAAAATACATAACTGATGAAATTGATAATAGTTCTACATATAAGCATTGGTGAGTCATATAAAGACATGAAAGTGAGAGAGAGAGTGAGAAAATTAAGTACATTAGATAAATAGTATGATAATAGTTTATTTTGTATGTTGCATTATTATTTTCATTATTATATACAAATTTCGGGTACTAAATTTGCATTATAATGCAAGAGGATAAATTATTTTAATTAATTAGAACAAAAATGATAATAATCACAGCAATAATAATGATAATAAAGTTATTCTTCAATTGAATTGCGTTGAAAATGACATTTGGGAGTATTTTTTTTTATTGAATTGAATTGAAATGAAATTATTTTGTGAGTTAATGAATTTGTTTAGTATTTGAATTTTATCCCACTGGAGGTATGGTGTGAAGTATCACTCAAGGCATGATGCGAGTTATAACGAAAGGTATCACTCAAGACTTGATGCGAGGTATAACAAAAGACAGCAACCAAAATATGATGCGAGGTCTAACGAAAGGTATCACTCAAGGCTTGATACGAAGTATAACGAAAGGTATCAGTCAAGACATGATGCGAGTTATAACGAAAGGTATCACTCAAGATTTGATGCGATGTATAAAGGTATTACTCAAGATATGATGCGAAGTAGAACGAAAGGTATCACTCAAGACTTGATGCGAGGTATGACGAAAGGTGCCACTCAAGACATGATGCGAAGTATAACTAAAGGTATCACTCAAGACTTGATACGAAGTATAACGAAAGGTATCAGTCAAGACATGATGCGAGTTATAACGAAAGGTATCACTCAAGATTTGATGCGAGGTATAAAGTAAGGTATTACTCAAGACATGATGCGAAGTATAACGAAAGGTGCCACTCAAGACATGATGCGAAGTATAACTAAAGGTATCACTCAAGACTTGATACGAAGTATAATGAAAGGTATCAGTCAAGACATGATGCTAGTTATAACGAAAGGTATCACTCAAGATTTGATGCGAGGTATAAAGTAAGGTATTACTCAAGATATGATGCGAAGTAGAACGAAAGGTATCACTCAAGACTTGATGCGAGGTATGACGAAAGGTGCCAGTCAAGACATGATGCGAAGTATAACTAAAGGTATCACTCAAGACTTTATACGAAGTAGAACGAAAGGTATCACTCAAAATATGATGCGAGGTCTAACGAAAGGTGCCACTCAAGACATGATGCGAAGTATAACTAAAGGTATCACTCAAGATTTGATGCGAGGTATAAAGTAAGGTATTATTCAAGACATGATGCAAAGTAGAACGAAAGGTATCACTCAAGACTTGATACGAAGTATAACGAAAGGTGCCACTCAAGACTTGATGCGAGGTATAATTAAAGATAGCAATCAATACTTTATGCGAATCTTAATGAGACCCATCACACGCGATATCAAATCGAATTTTATTCAAAGAAAACCTCATCCTCAAATCAAATACATCCCTTAAATCTCACATCTTACTTAAAGCGACAAATTATTCAAAACATTTCAGAAATCAAGTTACCACTTAATAATTAAAATTTATTACCCATACTTTAAACCATGTCATAGCATAATTATTCAAGACCAATTTTTTTTTATCACAATTAAGAAACAACTTAATTTTTTACATTAATTTTTTTTTTTTTATAATAATCACCCTTTTATACTACACAGAAAAAAGGATGACTCTCATCTTAATTTTTCCCACTGACTTCAAGATAAAAAAATTATCTAAATTGTTTGTGTTTAAGATGCCTTTTCAAACAAAAAAAAACTTCTTTTTTTTCCTGTGTAATTCAGACATATTTTTATCATAACCGACTTGTGTTCTTCCGTTTTACAACACTAATTATTATTATTATCATTAATTCACTTCGTTTTTTTGCCTGTAATAGCACAAATGAATGAAAAAAAAGTAAATTAATCTAATTATGAAAAAAACATTTTTTTTCGTTTCTTACTTACAGACTTGATTTCTTCTTCTTTTTTTTTTTGAAACATTTATAATAAAATAATAATGATGACTAAAAAATTTTTTATATGAAAGTTGGAAGATGATGATCATCATAATAATCATATTATTATGATACTTTTAAAAGGTGAATTTACATTAACCCGAAAAGTTTTTAATTTCATTATAAATGTTTTCGATTGAGAAGAAAAGGGTGGTTCTTGTCTTGCATTTTGTTTGAAGTGGATTTTCTTTGCTATGATTATTTTTTTTTTGAATAATTATATGGAAAAATTATGTCAAAGTAATTTCAAGGAAAATATTCTTATGATGAAAAAAAGGCAGTCAAATTTGTTTTAAGTTCCCCATTGAATTTGAAACCTTGTTCTATTTTATGACGCGTTTATTTTGGGATATGAAGAGAAATGGAAATTTTGACGCATTTGGAACAGACTTAAAAATTACACATATTTTATCTTTTCTGTTTTGGATGACGCAGCAATCGTAACGTTAAACCATGAAATAAAGTAAAAGAGTTAATTAGTATTCCTGTGATAAGGAAAAATACGAGAAACAGGTAAAATATTATTATAAAACGAAAACATGATTTGAATAATATTATTTGAATTAATATTATTATTTTCTTTTCCTTGTTTTTCTTCGCATATGTGTGTATGTGTGTGTATGTGTAATGTAAACTACACACATATTTTTAACATCATCATAATAATAATGATTCTCTTCACATTTTGTTATACGCGAAGACAAATAAAAAAAAACTTTCAATTTGTAAACAAAAATAATTGTGTATCTTTTCATTTTCTGTGGGTTTTTGCATGTAAGACAGAAAACATATTTTCATAAAAGTTATATTTTACACTAAATCGAATTAACAGAGAAACTTTTATTAATTTTATGCTCATTATTTTGTCTTACAACGCATATTTTCTTTGTGTAGGAAATTTTTGCTTAGCAACAATTCATTGCAACTTTTATGATTTTCATAATTTTGCATGTGAGCAGAGTTTTCTTAAGTCAACCTAATTAACAATAAAATGATGCGGTTTTGAGAACGATGAAAATTTACATGGAGGTTGTAGAATTAAATTTTTGCATTGTGTTATTTTTGAAAATTTATAAGTTTTTTGAGTTAATTATTTTTGTTATTTAACGAAGGTTATTTGATGGAAAAAAGTAATAAGGCTATCGATAGAGGTATGAGCTACAATTGACAGGGACTTGACTATTTTTGCAAAGATTTTAAAATTCAGATTTTTATTGAAATAAATGTTTAAAGACCATAGAAAGTTGAAGTAAAGTTATTAAACTGGAAAAAAATCATTTTGAGCGCACAAAAAATAAAAAGCAAAAAAAATTTTTTTTTTTTGAGAAAAAAACTAAATTATAGAGTTTTTCAAAAAATAATGATTTTTCTTGAAAAAAGTATGAGCTTTAAGCCTTTTCTAATTATCAAAATCTTAGTTTTAAGAGAAAAAAGAGTAGTGCCGTACAGTGCCGCGTTCCGGCACTAAATGCGGCACGTTTTCTTCTTAACGTGTAGGTAAAGTTCTCCAATAGGTTTAAGCTTTTCTGCTTCCAAAGTCATGCGTTGCCAAACAAATTTATTTTAGTCATTGTCGATACTCCTGAGAATTTCAGTTAATGCAAAATTTCTCAATAATTGACCTACTTAGTACGTGTTAAACGTTTTGGAGAAAAATAATTTATTTGCATACTGTACAAAAAAGGATGTTCCAATTTTTTAACATGTTTACAATTCTTTTCAACTCAATTAGAAACAGCTAACAAAGCTGAGTTAATATGCTTCCTTTACCAGGGGATCCATCTTGAGCCGACATTGTTTATTTTAATGATGAATTTTCTTTTGCCTTTGATAGTGTTCGTTTTGTGATTTATGCTGACGATTTAAAAACTATCCTATTCTAACATACCATGATTGCTTGTCTTTTTAATCAAATTTTCTAATTGGTGTTTAAGCATGTACTCGAACTGAGCTTGTACAAACGCAAAGTGATGACTATATCCTTGACTAAAATTTTAGATACAATTCTGTCACGTGTGTTTCAAATGGCAGATCTAAGTGTCATTTTTCAACAAATGATGTCAAATGATGATCACTCAATTAGCTAAAGCTAAATCGATACTTGAATTTGTCTTAAGACAGTCGTCGGAATTTCGGAATCTGAAAATTCTTCTTTCATTATACTTCGCGTTTGTACGATCTGTGTTGGAGTATTGTAGTGTGATCTAGTCGCCTCATCACCAACTTTTCAACACACAAATGGAGAAAGTTTAAAAAAGATTCCTGCGTGCTGTACTTTTTTTTTTTATTCATTTTTTCAATATTTTTTTTAAAATGATTTTCATGAGAGACCTGCTTATAATGAGATAGCTCATACTGCGTTGCCAGACAAAAAGAAATAACAAAATTCCATTCGGAAATGGTATAAACTCTTTGGCCGAAGCCTTGTAGAGTTCGTCATACAAAAAAAAACTTTTAATTGTAGCAATGGTATGGAAAAAAAAAGGAAAATTCCAAAACTTTATGTTACTCCTTCTCAAAATAATTTGAGCCCACTAGGATGAGGTTCCAGATTTTCCGAAGATCCTCGAGTGCAAGCCCTCCTACCAGTGGGTGTACCGAAGTACGAAGTTTCACAGTAAAGGAATTATACTAAATTTTACTAACTACACTTAAAATTATAATTGAAGAAAAAGAAATAAAAAAAATGAAAAGAAAAAAAAATTAAATATAAAAATTATGAAAAATAATGAGAAATTAATTAAACTTAAATCTAATAAATAATCCTAATTTTAAGTCTTGAAGAGAAACCAATATTGCAAAACAAAAAAGATGAAGAAAAGAACAAATTAACGAGAGAGAAACTTTTGATTGAGATAATCCTTCAAGCGACTCTTGAAAATTCCTATTACTTCCAAGTTTTTTAAATCACTTGGAAGCTCGTTAAACAATTTTACTCCCTGATATCGTATATCAAACCGACCCCAATTTGTCGAAAATGAATTCAATCTGAGCATCCCTGATTGTCTAGTTTGATATTGATGCTCTACATCTTGAAAGCTCAAGTTCGAATGAATCAGATTCCTTAAATTTTTAAAAACGAACATATTACATGTATATTCATACAAATAGTTAACTGATTTCATAGGAAAGGAGACAAATAAATCTTTAGAGGGATGGAATCGACTTAACCCGTAAATATTTTTTATTGCTTTTTTCTGGAGCACATTCAACTGTATAGTGAAGATCACTTCAAGATCATTTGAACCTTAATTACAAGCAGATGAGCCAGACATTTAACCTACAACCGCTTTGCATACGTCGTTCTATTGCAGAAGTTGTACTTGTACAAGACTTGGTCTCTGGCGAACGTGACTTTCCTGAAATTCTCGCAACATTAAATATCGATTGCCCAGTACGAAACACGAGAAACAGTCGCTTTTTTATTGAGCCATGGCAAAGAAAAATCTAAACTTTCAATGAATCTCCTAATGACCAGAACCATGAGAAAGCTTAATTTAGTGACTGAAATTTTGATTTTAACTATGATAGGACCCATTATAGACCCCCATATACCGGAAGGATTTAAAAGTTAAAAAAATTCATCAAGATGGAAAAAACTAGTAAATAAACACCATTTGAATTGAATTGCCCTCAAAAATAATTGACAAGAATATTCTAGCACTTTTAAATTGCATTACAGTTAATTTTTTTCTCACAAAATTTTCATATAAATACAAGAACCATTTTTAAGCGACCCTCATTTCAGAGAGACTTTTAACTGAAACTAGTCTACAACCATGATTCATAAAATCGAATTTATAAAACACCTTGAAAAGTGTAAATTTCTGCATAAATATTTAATTGCAATTACAAATTTCATTGGAATAAAAGTTCTGGAAGGCAATTTTAAGTGGGCTTTATTCAATACAGTGTCAGCTTCGTATGCAGGCTATTCAGTCATTGTCTATTTTTATAATTTGATTAAATTTCGGCATGATTTTGATTTTGTTTGTTTTAGTACTGTAATCAATGCACCGATGTTTGGTAGTATTTATCGTCTTTATAATTGGTAATATGTGAGATAAAAATATTTGTGGTTATATTGGTTTAATATTTTCAGGTGTTACAAACACTCAATGGCATACGAAATTTATTCAAGGTACATGGATTTAGATGTGGTTTATCCTCCTCATTCAACGGAAGTCAGAATTGTGCAAAGGTATAAAATTATTTGAAATTATTTTCGTAAAAAATTAATACTCAAAATAAATTTCAGACATAATGTGTTTTTGAATCTGCTAAGTATCACCATGGTTATCATGATATCGTTAATTATATTTTCGTTACTTTTTTATCCCTTTATAACGCACTTTCTCTTTGGTTTGCCATTAGTTTTACCATTACCGTTATACCTTATTGGAATTGATTTCGAGTCAACTCATGGGTACATTATAAATTATATTTATCAGTTCATTGCCACCATTTTGGCTGGAAGTACTTTTCTGGCGGTTCAACCATTAAATATTTTGTTTACTGGACTTGTCTCATGCATGGTTGATATATTTCGATCAAAAGTGAAGAGATTTGAACATTTACTGCTGATTAAAGGCCCATCAAATGAAAAAATCGTGAAAAAACTGTTTGGCGAACTTATTCAGGAGCATATGTTGATTTATGATGTTGCTGGAGTTGTTGAAGAAGTTTTGAGTTGTAAGTTCTCAAGTTTCTTTTTAATTTAAAAATATCAAATAGATTCTTCTGCTTAGTTCAATTATTCCTTGATATAACTCTCTTCTCAATCATGGTTGTTATTGGACTCTTTTATGGCTTAGTGAGTAACTGGATACCGGGTTATGTCCTAGCAGTTGTAATTGTCTTCGCTGGATTTGTCAATCATTTTCTTGGTGAACTATCGACAATTCAGCTGGAGAAATTATCGTTTGAAATTTACAGTGTTTCATGGTATCGAATGAGTGTTTCAATGCAAAAGTCATGGCTTTTATTCTTACAACAATCACAAATCACCCAACTTTTTACATGTGCTGGCCTGAAACCCGTTGGAATTGATACTTTTTCATCGGTAATTACTTGGAATGACGTTTAATTTCAAAGTCATTTTTCTCTCTTTTCAGTTTTGTAACTCAATTTATTCGTATTTTTTGCTGTTGAAAGATCTTGTGAAGACTTTCACATAAAGAGAGTTAACCTCAAATGTTAAAAGTGTGGATTCTTAGTAATGCAACGAATTGTTTCGAGCCGTAATTTAATTTTAAACAGGAATTTGTTTTTAATTGAAAATTAGAAAATTAGAGTTCATTAGAACTTTCATCATTAATTTTTATAAAATTTCTGCACAACTGACACTTTTCACACCTAAAAAACGTATAAATTTGATTCAAACTAGCGATTTCATATCAGTCAAGTTTTATAATTTCATTTTAAAAGATGGATCGTAAAAAAAATCGAATTATTAATCGGCTAGAAAAAAGTGACTGCTTGGATAAGTATTTTTTATTCCTATCACACGTCATTCACCTTGATTTTCTTGACGAAAACTATAAATGGCAGAAATATAATACTGCTCAGGCTTTGCTTGGATTTTATACAGCTATGGCATATTTTTATAACATCAAAAAATATTCAGATGACTTTGATTTTGTTTGTTTTAGCACCGTTTTAAATGCTCCACTTTTCAGTTTAATTTATCGTTTGTGGAATTGGTAAGATATTCACGGTTTTGAACTTGATTCTGAAATGTAATCAATTTTATCATAGGCCGTATAAATCTGAACTTGTATTAGATCTTTATACGAGGTTTATTAATTTGGATAAAAAGTATCCAGAGCATTCGAAACAACTGAAAGTTGTGAAAAAGTATAAACGCAAAAAAAATCATAAACAGAAATTTACTTTCAAATTCTTTTACAGACATAACGTTTTTTTGAATTCACTCTGCATTTGTCTAATGGCGTTGATTATTGTGGCCTGTTCTTCTTTAGTTATCTACCCAATTATTGCATATTTAATATTTGGTGAAAAATACGGTGTGGCATTACCTCTCTATTTAATTGGACTAGATCACACGAAAAAAATTGGTTATTTTGCAAACTATGCTTATCAAGCTTTTGGATGCTTTTTAGCTGTAGTTGGATTTCAACTTATTCAGTCGTTAAATGTGTGTTATACCGGTCTCATTTCATGCATGATCGAAATTTTGAGATCAAAGGTAAGTCAATTCGAACAAATTATATTGATTGGTGGGCGTAACAAGGAAAAAAGAATTAAACAAGCTTTTGCTGAATTAGTTGAAGATCATATAGAATTGTTTGACGTTGCTTCTACTGCTGAAGAGATTTTGAGCTGTAAATCATATATTTTTTGGCTTCAACTTATCAGATCTGATCTAAGATTAGTTTTTTCTAGTTCAATTATTTTTGGACATAACTTTATTTTCAGTCATGGTTGTAATTTCAATTTTTTATGCAAGAGTAAGTGGATGGTATCCTGGCTACGCTTTATCTGTCATAATCGTATTCGCTGGGTTTCTCAATCAATTCCTTGGTGAACTGTCAACAATTCAATTGGAGAAACTTTCGATTGAAATTTACAGTGTTTCATGGTATCGCATGAGTGTTTCAATGCAAAAATCTTGGCTTATATTCTTGCAACAATCGCAGACCACGCAATTGTTCACATGTGCTGGCTTGAAACCGGTAGGAATTGATACTTTTTCATCGGTGAGTATTTTGTGACTACTATAATTTGCGTTTAAAAAAAGATAAAAAATTTTTTTTTTACAGTTCATCAACTCAATATATTCGTACTTTTTACTTTTAAATGATCTCATTTCAACTTTTGGCAATTAAGGCTTTCGATCATAATATGGAACATATTCAATTAAATAGTAATTCACAGGCGTTAAAAATTATATGAATGGGAAATGAATTAAAATAATATTTTGCTGATTTATTTTAGAAAAGAAAGAACGAATTAATCATGACGAATGCTTGTAAGATATATATTTTGAGGTAGATAGATTCGAGGTTTGAACAACTTGGGCCTTTGCTACACTTGGGCTTTTCATTACTTTACACATATCTTTAAACTTGTATTTTTTTTAATAAATTAGTCCTAATTTCTCAACCTCTATAATGCTATAGCAAATGCATTGATTTTTCTTCGTCATTGAACACTGTTAGTTGAAAACGCCCCGTAGTACAAATTTATTTGGTCCGTACATGGAGGTCTTTGATTAAAGCTAACAGTACGTTAGCTGAAAGCATTTTGTTTTTGGCTCCTCTAGTATTGTTTTATTTCTCTTAGAATTCATCTGCTTGATCCGTACATCAATTTATTTTATTTTCTTATTTGAAGCACTTTAGTAATATACCAAAGGAAGGTTCTGTTCCAATTTATTTCCCATCTTCCTCTTTTGTCAGTTTGTCAGTCTCCTCATTTGCCTGAATATATCCATGTAAGCTTCAACCTATTTTTCGACAGCATCTTCTCACTGCTTACTTACTTGAGCGATGTTTTTGCACATTAAGAAAGCCATTAGTGCTGTTATTGAGGATCGCCATATGTGAACTATTATTGAGAGAAAAGGTATTATTTTTTTAAACATTTCTGCTTAACAGTGATGGAAAAGGTAAGACAGGTATTGGTAGTGAATGCATTAAAAGTATCCATCCGTGCAAGTTTTTTCTGTTACTAATTTAAATGTATTATCATGACTGTGACTTTAAAAAAAGACTGTTTAAGAAAAACTAGGCTCTCAGTAAGTATGAATATGTTCATTTTCAAGTAATAAACTAGTGGTCTTACTCAGAAAAAAAATTCTTCTTTCTAAATTTACAAGGATTAAGTTTTAAACTATTCATTTTAAACTGTTTTTATTCCTATGAATTTGTTAGCAAATGCCATTTTTCACACCAAGAAATAAGTATAAATTTCCGTCAAAATTAGAATTTTGTATTAGTTCACTTCAAACCTTGTACCTTGTTAAAGTTAAGTGGAAACATGAAAAGAACTAAAAATGAAATTATCACACTTCTTGAAAAAAGTGATTGTTTGCATGAATATTTTCTGTTTCTAACCAAAGCTTTAAATCTTAAAATCTTGGAGGACGGTTACAAATGGAATAGACACAACTCAATAGAAGCCTTTTTATGTGCATACACAATTGTTGCATATTTTTATAACCTCAAACTATATTCGAATGATTTTGATTTTGTCTGCTTCAGCACAGTTTTGAATGCACCAATTTTTAGCTTAACTTATCGTCTATGGAATTGGTAAGATATTAAGTTTAAAAAAAAAATTATAATATTTTTAAATTCTAAACAAATTTTTAAAGGTCGTATAAGTCTGATTTAGTGCTTGATCTTTATACAAGATTTCATAATTTGGATAAAAAGTATCCAGAGCATTCGAAGCAATTCAAAATCGTTAATAAGTACTAGTCTAAAGATTTTATCAAGAAAGTTTTAGAAGGTTTACACGTATATTCAATTTTACTTACAGACATAACGTTTTTTTGAATTCACTCTGCATTTGTTTCATGGGCTTAATTGTTTTCGCTTTGACATCTTTAATTATCTACCCAATTATTGGATATTTACTATTTGATCAGAAATATGTTTTGGCAGTACCTCTTTATTTAATTGGATTTGATTACACACAAAAATTTGGTTATTTTGCGGACTATGCTTATCAAATCCTTGGATGCTATTTAGCTGGAGTTGCATTTCAACTTATTCAGTCGTTAAATGTGTGTTACACTGGACTAATTTCATGTATGATCGAAATTTTGAGATCAAAGGTTAGTCAATTCGAGCATGTTCTATTAATTGGAGGTCGTAACAAGGAAAGACGAATCAAACGAGCTTTTTCTGAATTGGTTGAAAATCATATTGAAATATTTGACGTTGCTTCTACTGCTGAAGAAATTTTAAGCTGTAAATTATGTTTTTAAAAAATATTTGTCTGTTAATCAACTGTTGTTTTTTGCAGTTCAATTATTTTTGGACATAACTTTATTTTCAGTCATGGTTGTAATTTCAATTTTTTATGCAAGAGTAAGTGGATGGTATCCAGGCTACGCTTTAGCCTTCATCATCGTCTTTGGTGGATTCCTCAATCATTTTCTTGGTGAACTGTCGACAATTCAACTTGAAAAATTATCGTTTGAAATTTACAGTGTTTCATGGTATCGCATGAGTGTTTCAATGCAAAAATCTTGGCTTTTATTCTTGCAACAATCACAAACCACGCAATTGTTTACATGTGCTGGCCTGAAACCGGTAGGAATTGATACTTTTTCATCAGTATGTATTTTGTGATTACTAATATTTTTGTTCAAAAAAGATTAAAATGATTTCTTTTACAGTTCATCAACTCAATTTATTCATACTTTTTGCTTTTGAATGATCTCATCTCAACTTTTGGCAACTAATCATCAATTTAGGCTATTGGATTAAACTAGCGGTTGACATGAGTTAAGCCTATGAATGTTTTCATTGAATCACACAATAAAAGAATTTTTTTATCTTTAAAATTAATTTTTATCGCATTACTTTAAAATGCCGGTGATGCACCGACATGATCCGTCTGTCTGTGTCAATGTGATCAATCATTTTATAATGTCGCCTACCCAAAATGACGAACTCACTCAAAACGGCTGACTAACTTAAAATATGCGCTCGAGTAAATTGTTCACGATCACGTTATAATATTTTTATTTGTTATTAGAGTTCAAGGTAATTGTAATTTCAAATAGATTAATTAAAAAAATTACTTAAAGGGAACGTATCAAATGTCCTTAATTTCTTATTTAACACGTGTTTAAAACAAATATGACATTCGCGAATCGTGTCATTCATTATTATATCACAAGCCTGGTTAAGTCACAATTCAACATTAAAAAAAATGGGTCATCGATTAAAATTGATTGAAAATCTAGAAAAAAGTAATTTCCTTCACTGGTTCTTAGTAAAATTAAGTCACATAATTCACATGGAACTGTTAGAACTGACCTATAAATGGAATAAATATAACACACTTTTAGCAGTATTTAGTGCATATACGTTGATTTCATATGTTTATCACTTGCGGA
Organism: Culicoides sonorensis; assembly: GCA_900002565.1. Taxonomy (NCBI): domain Eukaryota; kingdom Metazoa; phylum Arthropoda; class Insecta; order Diptera; family Ceratopogonidae; genus Culicoides; species Culicoides sonorensis. Next base: position 167,819 of record LN483619.1, on the reverse strand, counting down.
AATTTTGGGATGATTTTAATTTTGTTTGCTTTAGTTCGATTTTAAGTGCACCAATAATTAGCAGCGTATATCGCTTGTATAATTGGTATGTTTTTGTTGTGATGATTTTCTTTTGAAATGTTTTAATTTAAATACATTTGTTAGGCCAATGAAACATCGAAAAGTGTTTCAACTGTATCAATTGTTTGTTAAATTAGATCAACATTATGCAAAGCACTCCAAACAGCTAAAAATCGTTAAAAGGTGAAAATTAAGTCTTTTGTGCATATTTTCAATGTATATATTTTTTTTCAATTTCAGACACAACATTTTTTTGAATTTCATCAATGTTGCAGTCATTTTTGTCATGTTTATCAGCTCATTAGCCGTCATCTGTCATCCATTGCTAGCTCATCTAATTTTTAAAAAGCCACTCATTTTGCCAGTTCCATTTTTTCTCATTGAAATTGATTATCATTCAAAAATTGGATATATTTTGACATACTTTTATCAAATATTTGCAACAGCTTTACTCTTTATTGGATATTCATTCGTTCAAGCACTCAATATAATATTTATGGGAATGGTTCCATGCATGATTGAAGTTTTGCGATCTGACGTCAAAGATTTTGAATTTAAACTGCTGTTGACTATGTGTGGAAACCTCGATCAGAAGCAACTTGAAGATGCATTAAACAAATTAGCGGCAGATCTTGGCAAAATATTTGAAGTTGTCAAAATTGGCCAGGAAATTTTTAGTTGTAAGTTATGTTGATTTTATTTTAATTTTAAAGCTCAATTTAAAATTTCACTTAGTTCAAATATTTTTGGATATCTCAGTTTTTCAAACAATGACTGTAATTTCAATTTACTATGCACGAGTAAGTGGCTGGTATCCAGGATATGGCTTAGCATTTTTCATAATATTTGGGGAATTCCTGGCCCAATCACTTGGTGAACTTTCAATGATACAATTGGAGAAATTATCCATTGAAATTTATAGTATTTCATGGTATCGAATGAAAATTTCAATGAGAAAATCCTGGCTCATGATTCTGTATCGATCACAAGCAAAACAGCTCTTTACGTGCTCTGGGCTTCAACCTGTCGGACTTGAAACTTATGCGAAAGTGAGTAAATATTTTAAAGGAAATTTAAACCTTAATTAATTTAAAATTTTTATTTCAGTTCTGTAAATCAATTTATTCGACTTTTTTGTTGTTGAATGACCTCATTACAGTATTTGGCTCATCATGAATTAATTGTAAATTTAATTTAATTTAAGTTTTTTTGAATATTTTACTGAGAAAAAAAATCATTCATCAGGGATATCTCAATAGATATCGAAAAGCATTTTAACGTGTTTGGCACGATGGCATCATTCACAAATTAAATATGATACGAGCACCTCAATACCTCACTAGAATAATTAATAGTTTTCTCAAAAATCGTACATTTCAAACAATAGTCAACAATCAACTCTCATCAATTCGTAGCATTAATTTTGGCGTACCACAGGGTGCAGTCTTCTTACCAACTCTCTGCAACATTTATGTTCATCATATGGACGATTCCACAACGTAAAATATACTGACATAAAATTCAACTGATTTTTATGAAATAATTTTTATATAGCTGCATAGAAAACACATTGAATTTTAAGGATATATAATTTTTTTTTTATTTTTTTTAGTATATTGAAGTTTAAAATGTGTTCAAATATGGTCCTCCGACATTTCTATGAAAAATGGCCAAAAATGACGAATTTTAAATTTTATTATTTGAGTGCAATATTTGGCAAAATTTATATTTTCATGATTGGAAACGATAGGTTACAGGATTATCTTTGAGGAAAATAATCAACATTAATAAAATTTAATTGTTATTTCATCTAAGCTATCAAAAGAAATCTACCTAAGTTTTCTTCGTATTCAGAGTAACGAAAACATGAAAAAGTTTAATTTTTCCAAAATTTTTCCTCTACGGACCGAATATTTTTATAAATTTTCTTTAAGAATGTTTATATCTAAATAACTGCGTACTTAGAATTTTTAATTTTTTAGCATAAAATGATTAAAATTACAACTAAAGTTTGTATTCAGCGTAACAAAATTCATATTTTCAGTCAATACTCGGTACAAAACTTGTATGTAGTATAACAAAGCCGAAAAATAAACATGGCGGTTTGTTATTCATAATTAAAATTTTCGTAAAAATATGATTATTTAAATTTAACTCTAATTTTCGATTTTTCGGTAAAAATTATATTTGAATGATTGAATCTGAAAGTAGAAGAGTTAATTATTTAAGTAAAAATAATTTTAGCTGTAAATTTTTGCTTATAAATAGAAAAAATCGGCAAAAAATTTCAATAATCATGTAACACTGAAAATTTTTTGTAAAGAGTAACGAAAAAAAACCTTAATATCTTTTTAGTTAATGCATAAAAATATTTACCATCTGTTTCTTATGCTAGAACACTTCTAAACCTTCTAGAAAAAAATAACTTTTCTTGGATAATTTTCAAGAATTCGCAAAAAAATCGATATTTCGTATTGAAAAAAAATCAGTTTAACAATTTTGTATTCAGTAGTAACAAACGATTTGTCTAATAAATGACATTTAAATGATAAAAAATAAAAATGTTAGTGTTTTATCACATAGAAAACCTATTCTAGTTTGGTTTCTAATAGTTTATTTTTTAAGAAAAATTTAGTTTCAACGAGTTTTATAAACAAGTAAGTCATTTTTTGTATTCAGCGTAACGGTGGAATCTTCCATATTCTATCAGTCACATTTCAATGTTTACCAACGACACAGCCTTTTATTCATCATCACGTTTTTGTAATCAAATCATCAATAACTTAGAAACAGCAGTTCAAAAATTTAATTCATATTTTAAAAAAAAGAAAATCCGACTCAATGAAACTAAAACTCAAGCTATTTTCATCACAAATCGCAGAAAAAACAAATTTCAGACAACAGAAAATTCATTTGTAACGGTCACGCAATTGATTGGATGCCAAATATCAAGTATCTGGGTATAATTATAGACAAGAAATTCAAATTCCAGCCACACATACAGTATGTCCTTAAAAGTCACAGTCCGAATACTTTATTCTATGCTTAACCAAAAATCTCATCTCAATATCAAAAACAAACTTCTTTTGTACAAAGTAGCAACCAGACCAGTATTTACTTATGCAGCTACATCAAGAAATTACAAACATTTCGAAACAAAACATTAAAAAATTATTTAAAATGTACCAATAGACACTACTACCAGATTTGTCGGCCTTCTGCCCGACCTTAAAAATTCATATTTTATCAAAATTGATAATCTTTTTTCTCTTTCTTGGTCCTTTTAATGATTCGACGACGTTCTATCAACTTCAGAGTAAGCAGAAACCACGAAATGCCATAAATTATTCTACTTTTATTGAAATTTTATGTGTCACATGCCATTTTTATTTACCCGTTTAATTCTTGTTTAACATTCTCCATTACTTGCGTTCATTTTATTTCACTGTGTGGTTGACTCACATTTTATGACTTTTTTCCCTACTTTTTATGTAAGTTTATCACATAAATGTCTGAATTGAGATTAAACACTCATGAAAATGTTATCAAGTCATAAAAAAAGTATATAATTTGCACTGTAATTGATATGATGTGTGATTTCAAATGAACAGTCTGAGGAAATTTAAATCGGATTTTATCGTATGTGACAATTGAATTTTAAGAAATTATTGAATTTGAAACAATACCTATGATTATCAATTAAGATTTCTTTTCAATTTTTACGTTTTACGTTTTTTGAATTTAAACCCCAAATTGAACTGTAATTGATAAAATTGAAAAAAAATTGAAACGGCAATCATTGAATGATGTTCAAGCGCATTTCTGTTATTTTTCTGGATTTATCACCTTATTTGTTGTAAAGTCACATTTTCCATGGAATTTTTTTTAAAATTATTATCACTGAATTTTGAATTTTAATCAAGGGCAGACACTCAATTGACAAAACACTCCCAAGAGCGCATTTTTAAATGAAATTCAGTAAATTACGAATAAATAACAAAAAATGCTTATTTATTGTCCTTTTTTTTGTTATAAAAATTAATTCTAAATTGTTGACGTTGCTCTTATAATAATAGAAATAAAAAAGAAATTTGTGCAGCATTCTAATTATCCGATTCAAGAGAGTATCAAACGATAGAAGTCTGTTTTATTGCAGATATCGAATACTAAACAATTTCACTTTAATTATACTTTTGTTTATTCGTACTTTTTTTTCCTGCATTCAGTTTCAATACAACAAAAAAAATCAATTGAAACCTCTTATTCTAATCTGAAGTGCAATACAATGCAATAAAATTTCACAAAAACACAACAGAGGAAAAAAAATAAATAAAGGCATTTTAATTGAGTGGTGGTAAGATTTAATCTGCTGCTAAAATATGAATGTGGAATTGAAAATTTTTTATCAAATTATCAAAGTCTGTATTTATTCAATGGTATCAAAAATTTCTTGTAACAGATTTTTGCTTAAAAATAATTTTCTTAATGTCATTTGGGTGAAATATCAGAACTTCACGAATAACATGACACTTATCCCAACAAAATAATCAACAAATTTCTTAAGTTTCAAGCATTCCATTATACATTATACTCAAATTAAGTCTTAATTTGCATACATGCATGAATTAAGTACAAAAAATGTGAAACATATGTGCTAAAATTTTCTCACATGAATGTCACTCACGTGAAAATAAAATGAGACTGTATAAAAAAACAAATTTCCTAAATAAAAATAATTGTAAGTATAATTTGTATACGTGATATTTTGCTATGATTAGAAGGAAAGAAATTTCAGGTATATAAAAGTTGTTCATCTAAAATTTTGCTTCAACGAATTTAAATCTATTTGAAATGAATATTAAATTTCACAAAAAAAATATATGAAGGTGAGCGTGAAAGAAACATATAAGTGCATTTCTAGTGACTGAAGTCAAATTTTATTACAGTTTTCGTATAATAGTCATGGTAAGTGGTCGATGATATTTTTTTCAATTTTATTGATGGTGCCCAAAAGAACCAAGTCACGCCAAAGGGTTAAAAGTATGAAAAATGTGAATGTTTTTTTTCCTTTATTCACTTTATTGTTGTAAGTTCATATGAAATGTAATGAGATAATGAAAATAATTCTCATATTTTAACAGACATTGTTTAGGATTATTTAATGATTGTAGGAAAAGAATTCATAAACACAGAAAATAAACATATTTTTTTTTTTCTTGTGAAATTTCAGAGAATTACTTATTAAAGTTGTTCTTTTTTCTAAAAAACGAAAAAATAATCACGTTAGACTTTAAATTCAACAATAATAATTCAAAAAGTTTTTAATTCCTTGTTACATATTTATTTGCAAGCACAAACACCTTTTTTTTTGTTGCATGATAATGTTGAATAATGTACATACAAAATTATTTTATTATCTTTTGAAAATGAGAAAAAAAATTAAACTTTTTCCATTTTCATTCATGAGATACCTGGATTCTACATTTTTTTTTGTTCTATTCAAAACCTGGAGATATGTTGATTTTTTTATGTGCCTTTTTTTGTGCTATTTTTCCAGCTCTAACAAGTAATCTAAGTTAATGATTGTATATTTCAATTGTAGAACTGAATTGAATGAAATAATGAAGTGACAAGAGTTCAACACTAAAAAAGGACAAAATGAATGCAAAGGTAAAAGTTTGAAATTATAAAGACAAAAGGCGAAACACACACACACAGAGTGAGGATAATGAAATAAAAATATAAAAGTCAATTCAATTTTCATTTCTTTTATTATTATCATTTATTTTTTTTTACATGAGTTTCAAATAAATGGAATCAAAACAAGAATGGAAATAAAAGAGCGAATTAGAAGAGAAAAAGTTTACTGAATGCATTTTATTATGGTAGCAAAGTTTTATTAATTAGGTGATGCTCACTATGCTATTATTATAAAATTTAACTTATATTTTTATGAAAATTTATGTTATGGCAAGGATATTAAATGATTCACTGCATATTTTTAGTGTTATTTGAATCAAATTTATTTTCACGTTATGTGTCGTTAAAAAGTGATTAAATTTTAAGAGCTTTTTTTTTATTAAATTGAGTTCAATGATGAATCTAAACGAGTTTCACATTGTTAGAAACAGAGACTTGATTCAGACCTAGTAAGCAATATTTGGTTTGATATGAGGTGACCTTGAAGTTAATTAAAGCCTGTTACTCCTGTCGGCGTCAAGATTTTAAAAAATTTTAATTTAATATTAAGAGTTCATGTACTGGAACATGTAATGGACAATGACGACATTAAGATGATACAAGATCAAGATGAACCTCAACCAAACTACAAGTAGCCAGAAAACGTATCCCAACAAACAACTGAACTCATACAGGAGCAGACCAGAGGACATCAGAGTATATTAGAATGTGAATATTGTGAGGTAAAGCTTATGACAAAGTCTGGCCTCAAGAAACATAAAATTCGAAATTTGAATTAAGGCATAAACCTAGAGTGGCTGAAGTTCACAAATAAAAATGTGTGCAAATCATATTCCCGTTGTTTAACCTTAAAATATAAACATTATAAATTATGCCACCTTCATATTCTTATATGTAAGGTATCATCCCACCTTCTGACCTCATCTTAAATAATTTAACACCGAATACAGTCTCATTATTTAAAAAAAAACCAGAAAATTCAAAGTAAAAGAAAATCCAAGTAAAATAAAAGTGAAAAAAAGCCATAACTCATAAAAATTTCCCCTCATGATGATGAATCATGTAATAACCGAAACGATAAATATTATCATCATCATAATTTAACTTAAGGTATTTTTTTTTGTGAATGGAAGCCCCAGCACAAATATCTAAGGGAATCAACGCCTTTTGTGTTGAATTGTTAATAGAATTTATTTAAAAAAAAAATATACAAATATAAAAACATTTCTACGCAGAAATGAAATTTTTCTTTACTTACATATTTATCTTGAAATACTTTGAACTGGCTTGAGATTTAAGAAATTTGCATATTTTATTTGTTATACTTTTACTTTTCTTTTCAATTTTTTATTTATTTTTTTCTCTGGTTTAATAAAATATTCGTTGAATTTTAATTTACAAAGATTTATTACCGAATATTTAAGTATTTTTTCACTTTCATTGAAATCATTCTTTGATAACTTTTTTATGACCTTAAAAATTCATAGAATTTAATTTTATTTTTACTTTAATCAAATGATTAAATTAATCGAAAAATTTATCATACACATACACAAACACACATTTTTTAGTTATTATGTAATTTATTTTACATCCATTTTTGTATGAAATTTACGCTCTTTTTTCAGTTTTTTTTTGTTTGTTTGTTATTCATTCAGATTTATTATTAATAATAATAATAATTTATATTCACAATGAATAATAATTTAAATACATTTTTTGTGTTCGCTTACAAATTTATCAGAGGAAAAAAAATTCAAATTGGAAAAATGTAATAATTTATATGTTTTGTGGTTTGGTTCAAATATTGAATGGAATGTAAAAAATATTTCAATGGGAGTGTTATTTGAATTAAAAAATAATAATAATAAAAAAATAACATGAATAGTAAATAAAAAAGTCTTCATTGTATTGTGTTATTTATCATGTTTTGCATCAAAAAGGCAATCAAAATCAAATAGAATGAAAATATTTTGTTTTAATTACTGTTAAGCTTGTTATATTTTCTGATATCTGTTGAATTGAAATGCACATTGATCAAATAAAAATTTTAATATTTACTCAGAATTGGATTTATCTTGAATTTAAAATGGAATTTTTGTTCAATTCAAAGGGCAGTTGTGAGATCTGACCACTGTCATTTGGAAAAATCGAAAAAATTAAAAAAAATTAAAACTGACCGAAAATATCGTTTTTTGGGCTTTTTTTCGTTTTTGCAGTCATCCATTTTGGGTTAGTCGACCATTTTGAACGTACCGGTATTTTTAAGAAATGCGCTAAAAATCAGAAAAGTAAAAAAAAACTTTGAAAAAGTCCCCTTAAGTCCTTAATTTAATTGCAAAACTATCATTTAAAATCAGTTCAATTTACTAAATGATGAATTTCTCCTTCTCTTTTCACTAAATTTATTTTGAACATGAAACCTTGAATTTGCCCTCAAAAGTGCACATTCGTTGTTATGATTTAATAAAATTTAATCGAATAATCTGAGTTCTGTTTACTGAAAATCTATAAAAAAACATTTGATTTAAAATAAATAATTCACAAAGTATCTTTTAAATAATAAAAATAATTGACACACATGGGAAAGGATTATACTGGATTAAAATTGCATGTAATTAAAGTCATTCAAAGTGTTTCATATAAAATCCAATATTTATTTGTTATCTGAGATGAATTGTAAATGCAGTGTTGATTTATAATTTTAAAATGATGTTTATTGTGTTTTAATTTATTTTTACATTTATTGGATTACATTTTTATCAAGTTTTTAAGTTAGGTTAGTTCGACGAATGGAAGTCCAGTAGAACGTCGCTGTGGTTAAATGATTGAGAAACTTTTATGCCTCAGTAAAGTTTTTCCGACTTTTTCTTCTGATTATGAAGGCCAGAGGATAGGACAGGAGAGGATAGGAAAGGATAGGATAGGATAGGATAGGATAGGATAGGATCCTCTCTAAACTCATCAAAGCGTTTAATTTAATGTATGTAACAAATTTTCATTTAAAACACCCTATCACATAAAAAAATCCAACAAACAAACATTACTCTAAAATGCATGTCAAACCAACAAAAAACATCGAGTCAAGTCCATTACTTTAAGTTCATAACAGTCAATTAACACTACTATTAGCCTTTCATATATCGTTTCACTTAATTATCATATCAAACCCATATTCATGCATGCTTCTAAAAATGCATCATCAATATTTTAAATATTTGGCGAAGTTTTGTTAAATGGACATCAGTAATTATAATATAAATATAT
>LN483619.1:92949-157747 GCA_900002565.1 Culicoides sonorensis | reverse complement strand
GTCGCATGGGATTAAAACTTCTGAATTTCCACAAAATTTTCTATTTCATAGAATATTTTTTTCATATTCATGCCAATGATGAACATCACAAATTTCACAGGAAAACACAATTTTTATGCCAATTTTCAATGAATTTCATCCATGAATCAAAAAAAGAAAAAATTGGTTTACCTGCACTTTGTGACATGATATTAATTTCACTGAATTTGTGTTTTTTTTTTCATTATCAAAATAAAAAAAAATCAACTGACTTCTGTAATGGACACCCATCCCTTTTTTCGGTACCTTTTCCTTTTATTTCATTGTGAGCTGATCAAAATTTTAATTTCATGAATTTGGTTCCGCATAAATATTATTTTAATTCAAGTAAAAGGACAACCAAACAAAATTAGCATCTTAAATGTAATTTTATTTTATTCTTATTTTCAGAATGATGCTCAAAATAATTTGAATATCTCTGATTCGGTTTTATGATATGAGAGCAGAAAAAAAAAATTCAAAACACCATTTAATTATGTCAAAATAAAACCCTTTTTCAACTTTTTTTTGCACATTTTTTTTGATATCAAACATGTTACAATGTTATTACAATGTTTTATGTATAAAAAAAAAGAAAAATAATGTAATTTTGTAGTATTATTTTAAGGTGGTAGCATCAGTCCCAAAGTTTTCATTAAAAAAATAATAATAAATATTATATGTACCAAAAAATGATATATATTTTTATAAATTTTACATCACAAAGCCTTTGTCATCATTATTATATGCTTGGTTTAAGGTTTAAAAAAATATAAATACTTTGTTGGCTTTTTTACACTGATGGATCACATTTGAAGTTTATTATCAAACAACATTATTTTAGCTTAGAAAAACACAAAATATTTTCTCTTATATATATTTTTTTTTAATTGTAACATTTTGACATTGTAACAGGTTTATAAAGTGTGTGTTTGTTATTTTATAAAATACAAAAGGCGTGGTCAGTAATGAATTATGAGCTATGGGTATAAAAGCTAAACTTTTCTCGTTATTTATGTAAAATTTAAGCTTGATGTACTTTTTTTCTCCTGTGTTGAATGATTACATTGAGCAACTTTCAAAGCTTGCAAAACTTATATGGAGCAACTGAGAAATTCTAACCACTGGTTGGTTTAAAAACGAGCATTGAAATGGGACTCGTTTCATTGAATAAAATTAAGTTTTAATTTCAAATTTCAAAATGGCGGATTTTTTAAAAAATTTTACCATTTTGAATTTTTTTGAAAAATCCACCATTTTCTAAAAAATCATAGAAGTTTGAAAAAATCAGACATACCGTTTTCAGGTTCTAGAGCCTAAAATCTCCAAGCATTGTGAGGTAATTTACGGGGAGTTATCAACTCACGACTTAGGGGTCGTATTATTCCAATATGAGATCTTTGGCTTATGTTTAGTTTTCTTAAAATTTTCCTCAATTTATTGGATTTAGCATTTATCTGCAATTAATTTCGCCAATGCACAAAAACTTCTAAGTGACCTTGGTTCATGTCCAAGATCAAATACACGGATCAAAAACAAGATAAAACCAAAATATTCAAAAATCTCTTTTCATTTAAATTCAGAATCACATTTAAAAATAATTCAAAGTAAATCATTTAAAATTCAAACTAAATCTTTAAATATCAAACAGGGAACAATTAAGCAAATCATTAAATTTAAGTTTTTTTCTATTTAACTTTATTCCATTCACACAAAATTTTTTCAGTATCATGTTAGTTAAATTGAAGTAAGTCGTTAAACTTATTTAAAATCCTACTTTTAAATACTTTTATATTTATAACTAACTACTTCCAATATAAAATTAATGGCTTGAATTTCATTCTCATGAAAGGAAATACGAAAAAAAAATGTATGAATGAATAAAAGAGAGGAACTGAAAATTTATTTAAAATATATGACATAAAAGGGAATTGAAAGATCTTACAGAAAGGTTTTTGTACTATTTTATTTTTTTTTACTTTTAATAAAATTCCATGTTTAATATTTGAATTAAATTGAAATTATTCCCGGATGAGTGATTAAGATTCTATTTTTTTTGCATACAATTTTATTCAGGAAGTTTAATTGTAAATTAAATGCTTCAATGTTACTTTCAATATATTAATTTATTCCTTTCACATTGTTTTTTTTTTGTATGGATAACTGGGTATGATATATAAGACGTGGATGAAAATGAAAAAAAAATAAAATTTAGGAAAAACCAAGTTAAACCGAAAATAAATTACATTTTCCCGTTGGGTCTAGTAAAGTCAATTGCATTAATTCTGTGGAAACAAAATGGACGCATACAATAAAAGAATTAAAATGAAATTTAGCTGAATTTTTTTTTTTCAATGTTTGTATAATTTGGAAAAAAAGAGAAGGAATTAATTTTTGATAAGGCTGAAGAAAAAGAATGAATTTTGTATTTTGTTTTTTTTTACATCGTTGATTCATTTTAAAGCGCGTAGTCGTACTTGGGATCAAACCTTTATATAAACCTTTATTTTCAACTGTTGATCTTGTGCCTTCACTTGGCTTTCTTAATCGATCGAAACATTCTTGTGGAAGATCCTGGAATCTTGTGGAAGATCGGGTCCCGACTCGTGCGGAGTTTTTCACTTACCGTATAATAACAGACTGATGGGGGCGTAGGCTTCACAACCCTACTACGGGCAAAATATTGTGATGAAAGAAGAAGAAAAACAAAATAGGAAAACTATATCTTAAACGCAATGGAAACGAAACGAAACAAGGACTTTCACTTAGCTAGTTGGAATATGTAATCACACTACAGAGTAAGTGAGACACGTATACTGATCGAGCAGCAGGCAAATCATGCGTATCAGATTGCTCTGTTTCAGGATCAGGACCACATAATAAATTTTCTAATGTAGTAGTAATCCTTGTACTTGCTACAGCCCTTCTGGTTCCCAACACCAAGAACCACCTGGTGCTGAACTTCCAACGAATCGATATTGCTTGCATTCAAATTTCCTTAGGCACTGTTCATATCTCTTGAATTTTCAGAACTATATAACGCAACTCGCCTTATTAAGGTTTTGAAGATGGCACACTTGGTCTTCTTTGTCAACAGCTTTGAAAGGGCCTAAGCCTTCAAAATACCCTTTTTCGAAAGTTTTATTTCTTGTTTTCATTTCAAAAATTGATAGAAAGGAAAATTTTGGGAAGCTATCCCAAATTTGAAATTGGTAGTTCAATTAAAAATGCTTGGCTAGACCCGTGGCTGACTCTATAAAATTCACTAACAATCGTAAAAATTACAATTTTCGTTCTAAAATTCAATTACACAGCTTAACAAAATAAAATCGATGTGCTTGCTTTGAGAAATCCCGAAACACGTCAAAAAGATTTTTCAATCCTGATTATTTTCCACTTTGAAATTTTAAAATTCACTGATTCGTGTTTGTTTTATGAAATAATGAAATTTGTATGGAAAAGAGCCATTTTCCCTTTAAGTTCAAATTATTAAATATCAAAGTTTAAACTTTCCTGAAGTTTATTTAGTTAATTTTGTTCCAAAGTGTCAAGTAATTTATAATGTTGGAAAAAAGGCAAAAAGAGCTAACAGAAAATATAAATTTTATCATAATTTTTTATCAATTTATATTAAATATGGTTCAAAAAATACAAAAAAATAGAGTATTTTTCCTTTTTTTTAATTTTTAGCCTGAAAAAGCCCAATATAATTGGGCAAACTATATTAAAATTTTTATTTTCTGTTAGCCATTTTTGCCTTCTTTCCAACGATATAAATTACTTGACACTTTGGAACAAAATTAACTTCAGAAAAGTTTAAACTTTGATATGTAATAATTTCAACTTAAAGGGAAAATGGCTCTTTTCCATACAAATTTCATTATTTCATAAAACAAACACGAATCAGTGAATTTTAAAATTTCAAAGTGGAAAATAATCAGGATTGAAAAATCTTTTTGACGTGTTTCGGGATTTTTCAAAGCAAGCACATCGATTTTATTTTGTTAAGCTGTGTTATTTAAAAATATTGTATAAGATTTAAAAGATATTTTTCTGTCGTTTCCGAAACGTATTTAGAATTTTTTCTACGACATATTATCTGCCGTTGCAGGCAAGAACGACGCACCTACAAAAACTACAAATTGAGATATTTGCAGTTTTGTATTTTTGATCAGTTTCTGCTCTGTAGCTCAAGTTCTATTTTATATTTTTGGAAATCAATGGTTATATATTAGAGGTAGTCACATCCTTTAAATCTTGTGAAATTTTTTTTTTCATTTTTATGAGCCTTATTAGGCTTAAATTGAAAATGTCGTTCTTTTGTAAAAATGTTGCAGGCTAAAAGGACGTTGCATGCAAGAAAGACTACGAAGCCAAATAACGGAGATAGAGAGGTTTTTATAAATTGAAGTGTAATTTTTTTAATTTTTTCATTTCAATTCAAGGGGAAAATAAAAAAAATTGATATATTTTACTCATTGAATAGATGAATTATTTTTTATTTTCTAAATATTTTTTCTGAATCTAAACAAAATAAATTTTATGTCTAAAAAAAGAAAAGAGCAAACAAATATTATTTGTTAAAGTTATTCAGTATATTTAAAATTGACCATACTGACTCTTGGAATAAATTTTGTGTCTGCGCTTAAATCTTAACAAACTTTAAAATAAAAGTAATCAGTAAACGTTGAGAAAGTTCTTTGTAAAAAAAAGTCCAAACATAAAAAGTAAAATATTCTCATAGGATGCATAGTTGAAAGAATTTTTGGAAACAATTTAATCTTTTGCAGAAATATGAGCAGGAGCTTCACCCGATGAAAACCTTTGCCACATTTTGGTATAAAGTTTTTCTAGACCTTCAGCATACGCTTTACAATCAAACAAAGGTGTTTCTTCGCGAGCTTTCCATACTTTAGCTCTAATGGCTTTTAAGTATTCAGGTTCAGTACCCAATTTTATCGCAATATTTTGGTATTCTTGTCTTGAATTTGCAATCAATTCGGGGCAATTAAGTGTGGCCAGTTGAGACGCTGCAACTCTGAAAATTTAAATTAAATATATTTTTTTGTAAAACAGTAAAAAAAAGGAGAAATTTTACCTTGAAGCAAGTGTTTCCCCTGGTAAAGTTATGACTGGAGTTCCAGTCCAAAGAACATCCATGGATGTTGTGTGTCCATTACAGAGGGGTGTGTCCAGGCAAACATCTGCTAATTGACCTCGACGTACATGCTCTTCTTTTGCAGCTACATTCGAAAATATTATTCTGCCAGGTGATAGACCTAGATATTAAAAAAATCGTAGTAAGTTTTAATTTTATTAAAAATGCATTATTTTTTACCTAGTTGTTGTGCTGTTTGTTGAATATTTGGTTCTCCTACAGCGGGAAATCTGAGTAACCATAAAACGGAGTTGGGAACATGTTGTAAAATGTAAACCCATGACTGTAAGGTGTGTGGATCAATTTTATATAACTGATTAAAATTACAATAAACAATTGCATCGTCTGGCAATCCATATTGGGCCCGAGTTGTCACAACAATACTTTGTGGAACTTCCTCACCAGTTGAGGCCTTGCTGTTAGTTTGTGGTGTGCCAAGACCATTTTGTAGCAAAACTCCATTCAATGAGGTATGAAGTTGTCCTGAACTGATCATTGTATCAATTATTGTTGTGGTGGGTAGTTCTGCAACTTTGTGTTGAATTTCGACAGTTCGATTTGCATGTACAACCTCACGAATTGTCTTAACTTCGGTATTTTCAACCAAGGGAGAAAGATCTGTGGCATTTATAACAGCAACATTGTCGGCAATTTTTCCACTTGACTTATCCTGAACAATAATTCTTTCTTTTAAATGAGGAAACATTTGTTTGTGGTCACCAATGAAATATGTATTCGGCATGTAAGCTAACTTCTCGCTATATTGATGAGCTAAATTCATTGGACTTGTAACTGCATCTGTAATAATATAATCCATAAAACTTGCTCCACTTGTGCCCGGATATCCAAGCCACATAACTTGAATTGGAGATGGTTTCAATGCGAAGATTTCATTTCGAGCACCTTTTGTATAACCATTCATATTGACCAAAATGTGAATTCCATCACCATAAATTCTGTCAGCTGCTTTTCCGTTGCATGGAAGCGTTGACAAATCCACAAAATGTTCACATTCGCGAGCGACTTTTCCACGGAATGTGGTACCATCATCAGGACTTAAGGCATAGCAGAAAATTTCAACTTTTGATCTGTCATGTAAACCTGGGATGGATTGCATCAAATGTGAAGTTGGATGATTTCCGAAATCACTGCTCACATAACCAATTTTCAAACGACCATTTAATTCCCGCATAAATTTGTAGGGAGGCTTATGAAGTACATTAATTTTTTCCAGGCACAAATTAGCATGACGTGCAGCAATAGCTTTACGATATTCATGTGTTAACGGATAGAGCATGGAATGATGAGGATGAACCGACGGTAATCTGTTTTTTTCTAATTGATCAGCAACAATATCCACTAATTTTTTCATACGAGCATCATAATCACGCCAATCACATACGATTTGTAGACAATGAGCTAAATTGCAATACGCATCTGGAAAATCACTTTTCAATTTCAATGCTGTCTGATAAGATTGTATAGCTTCCGGGATATTTCCCGAATCCTTATGAATACTCGCCAAATTACTGTGAGCATCAGCAAATGCAGGATTAATTTGAATTGCTCGGGTATAACATTGCAAAGCACCTGCAACATCTTGCATTTCTTTCAACGTATTACCCATGTTCGAATATGCATCAGCAAATGTCGGTTGAATACGAATTGCCTCCTTGTAGTGAACAAGAGCCTCATTTAATTTCCCTTGTTGTTGCAGTACTGAAGCAAGATTTGAATGAGCAGCAGCAAATTCTGGAAACACTTCCAATGCTTTAATATACAACTTTGTTGCTTCCTCAATGAATCCTTGTTCTCTTTTTATATTAGCCAGATTGTTAAGTGAATCAGCATGTGTTGGACAAAGACGAAGTGCAGTATTGTAACAGTCCTCAGCATCTTGAACCTATAAAAAAAATATCAGTTCAAAAAACGTTTGAAATTTAATATTTAAAATAAAAAACTTACAAATCCCTTTTCCTTGAGGGCATTTGCCAAATTACAATATGCATCCGGGAAATTCGGTTGGAGCTCAATTGCACGGCGATACGTATCGATTGCCAATTCAATGAGACCCTGTTCATAATACACACAGGCCAAATTTCCATGAACTACCGCATTGTTTGGTGACAAGTTCAAAGCACGATTGTAAGCAGCAACAGCTCTATAAATAAAAATTAAAAAAAAAATTAGTCACGTGGTTTTAATTTCAAATAAGCGCGCTTCTGTACTAAATGGAGACACACAATTGAGTATCCGGTATCATGTAATGCAAATATATGTCAAATTTACCGCCAGTTTCATTTGTTTTTAAACCAAAAACATTTTGTAATTCATTGAAAAAAATTAAAAATTCAAATTAATGATCAAAATATTGTAGAACATTCAAATATTTAAAAAATAACTCTTTGTCTCTTGTTATTGTTTAAGATAAGATTAAAGATTAAGTGATTAACATGGAAATAAATAGTGAAAACTTAAATTCAATATCTCCTGGTGCTGGACAAAAAAAATTAAAACAAACACGTCTGCCATTTACGATTATAAGTCCTGGTGCTTCAGATAAATCAGGTAAAAGTGCATCATCTGACACAAAAAAACGAAAATTGTCAAATGAGGATATCGAAGAACCACTCCCAGTTCCGAAAATTAATAAAATTGTTGCTACAAAAGAAAATGAAGTCTTGGATTTGATTGATGATAGCAATGATGAAGAGACAACTGAAAAAATTAAGATTAAATTACCGGGAGCTATTAAAAAGACCAACAAAAAGTTGAAATTGGACAATAGTACATTAGAGAATGGTGATTCAAAGAAACACTCAAAAGGAGGGAAACATCGAAGTCACAAAAAAGGAATTGAAATTAACAAAAGTATTGTAAGTGTCAAAGTAGAAGAGAAAGAAATTATCAATTTAGATTCTGATGACGATGATGAACTTCAGCCTTTGGATGTTTTTCTCTCAGTTGAGGATACTGAAAAGGAAAAACCTTGTGACATTTCTTTAGTTGAGGATACTGAAAAGGAAAAAACTTGTGAAGTTTCACTAGGAACAAATGAAAATGTTGAGGGAGTATTGACGGGAAACATTGATACACTGAAAACTGATGAAGTTCTTGAATCCTCAAATGCAGAAAAAATCAATGACGAGATGCTTAATGAGTCTGTTGACCTTATTACTGATGGAAGTTTTAGTGAATCTTTCTCCAAAATTAATACTCCAAATTCAAAGGTAAAAAACACACCAGAGTCTGGCCTTAAGAGATCACATAAAAAAATTTCAGAGGAAGAAAAATTGCAAAGACAGAGAGAACGCGAAGAAGCTCGCCGTATAGAAAGAGAAGCAAAAGAAGCACAAAAACGGCAAGAAAGAGAGGCAAAAGAACAGCAACGTTTACGTGAAAAACAAGAACGTGAAGCTAAATTGCAAAAAGAGCGCGATGAAAAAGAAGCCCAAAAACGTGCTGAAAAGGAGGAAAGAGAACGTAAAAAACAGGCTGAATTGGAACAGAAAGCCGAGGAAAGGAAACAAAAGGTAACAATTTCTTTGATTCAAGGATTTTTTCAATTAAAATAAATAATAAATTTCTTTACATAGGAATTGAAAAAGGAAGAGGAACGATTAAAAAAAGAGGAAGAAAAGCAAAAGAAAGAACAGGAAAAACAACAACGAGAAGAAGAAGAGCGACGCAAAAAAGAGGAGGCTGATCAAAAATGGAAAAAATCTGCTCAATTGATGAAAAAATTCTTTGTTCCTAAGAAAAATGATACCAAGCAAATCGATGAAGAATCATCAAACGATTCAGAAAAAATTTCAATTGTACAAAATTTCATGCCATTTGAAGTTAAAGAGAATATGCGGCTTGCTCCTGTAATAAGGACTCGTCTCAACGAAATTGCACGTGAAAAATTGGAAAATATTCTTAAATCTAATGGTGACACCTCTTCAACATATTTAAATGAATTAAAATCAAATTATATTCCCGGGAAATGTTCATCTGTATCATGGCAAGAAGAGGACGATTCCCAAGATATCATTTTGATAGGTATTAATTGACATAATATTTTTTGAAGTTTCATTTTAATTCAAATTCTTTATTTTTATTTAGATACAAAAGGGCAAGAACATCAATTGGAACAAATTAAAAAGCCAAAACAAAAGTACAAGGCAAAATTTTTATCTTTCCATGAAAATCGTCGTCCAGCTTTCTATGGAACCTGGCGAAAGCAAAGTGCAATTGTTAAGGGTCGAAAACCGTTTGCAACTGACATGGTAAGTTCATGAAAATATAAGTTGACTTTTAAATTATGTTTTTTCATTTGAATTTAATTTTTTTAGAAATATTTTGACTATGAAGTTGATTCAGATGAGGAATGGGAAGAAGAAGAACCAGGAGAGTCTTTACATGGATCGGATGATGAGAAGGATAAGGATAATGTTGATGATGATTATGAGGTAAATTTTTATTGTTAATTTTGTTTGTGTAAAATCATTTAAAACATTTTAATGTAATTTAGGTTGATAATGACTTTTTCGTGCCTCATGGCCATTTAAGTGATGAGGAATTGGAACCTGATGGTGATATTGCTCCAGAAGATAATTCACCAGAAGCTCAAAAAGCACGATTAAAAGTAATGCAACAAGAATTTGCCGAAGAACACAAAAAGAAAACAGAAAAGCTAAAACCTCGAATTATTGGCTGTATTTGGGTGCGAAGTGCGCATGGTGCTCAAGATCAATGTTCTCCGATAGTGTGGGAAATGCTTTCAGCTAGAGCAATGATTTTTTCTTCACCAATCACACAGGTTTTGGACGATCCAGAAGATGAAAAAGTTGAACCAACAAATAATCTTTCAACGAAAAAAATTAAAATTACGGAAGATGGTGTCAAGGAATTGATTCGACTGATTCATGGTAATCCCAATAGTAAGAAATTTTTGTCTAGTGAATTTGCAGCATACCGTAAACAAAAATACGGTGAAGAAGAAGGTTATCAGGAATTTATGTTGATAACAACTAAAATAAAAGAAATCGCCGAATATAAGCAGTGTACAGAAGAAGGGCCTATGCATAAAATTAAGGCATGGTTCGTTAAACCAGAAATTTTGGAGAAATATGGTCTATCAAATTTACCTACAATAAATATCTGGGAGTATGTATTAAATCCAAAAATTGTCGCATCGGAATTGATAAATAAGAAACAAATTTCAACACCAATCAGTGCCAAAAAAGTGGCTATAACTGAAGATGCTATGCCTGATCTGATTCGTCTTGTGCATGGTAATATGCGAAATCGACAGTTTTTGGTTGAAGAATTTCGCACATTTCGCAAAAATACGTATGGAGATCTGCCTGGCTTCCAAGAATTTCATCACATTGGCAGCACAATTCTGAAGATTGCTGAATACAAAAAGAGTGAA
The DNA here is from genome assembly GCA_900002565.1 of Culicoides sonorensis. NCBI lineage: Eukaryota > Metazoa > Arthropoda > Insecta > Diptera > Ceratopogonidae > Culicoides > Culicoides sonorensis. The sequence continues at coordinate 147,152 of LN483619.1, read as the reverse complement.
GAAAATGGGCCTTTAAAAGGAAAAAATGCATATTTTGTACATGATCACATCTTAAAACAATACAATATGGAAGACCTTCCTTTACCCAACACGTGGAGTTATCATGCAGTTGAAAAGAAAAAAGTTGCTTCGACAAGTGAAAAACTAAACAAATCAATCGATACAACTAATAAAAAGGAATCAAAGGAAACGACCATACAACAGCCTAGTGCTGGTCCACTTACAAAATTTGCTGTTAAAATAACAGACGAAGAACGACAGGCTAAAAATCATGTGAATTCGCCAAGTACATCAATGAGTATAAAAAAATCTCCAGCGATCCAGAAGAAACGTGTTCAACTATTAATGTCAGTTCCTAGAGGCGAAAGTATATCAGAATCCAAAAAAAGTCTATTGATCAGCCAATTTTTGCAGCAAAACAAATCAACCGACAAAACAGAATCAACACAAAAAACAGCTGATTAAGATAAAAATGATGATGTCATATTAATTGATTAAATTCAATAAAATAAAAAACTGTATTTTTAATCATGAATGAATTAAAATTAAATAAAATAGAAACTTTGATTTGAGAAAAATGAAAATTATGCATGGTCTTTGATAAATACCAGTCGCTTTCATATAAAAGTAATAACCAGATCGATTTTTGTGTATAATATTTTGAATATTTAAATAATATTTTTTTTTTTAAATGTAAACAAATTAAAGTCTTTTCTTTTTAACGTATCAACAATGTGTAGTGTAAATAACCAATTTAAATGTTTATTTTACAAATAAATTGTAAATTTCATTTGAAATTAATTAATGGCATGACTAACGCTGTTCAAATAAAAAATTGCTTCCTATTATACGTCACAACTCACGCATAATCATTTAAATTTAAACAAAATCAATGCTCATAATCACAATATCACGCTATTAACTCATAATTCAAGTCGATATTTTCCACCAAAAAAAGAGCGTGGTTTGAAAATGTCCATAAATCGTATTAAATTAGACTGAAATTTGTTTAGATGAATTGGCGTTAAGATTTCGTTTTTCTTTTGCCGAGTAAACAACATATTTTTCATGTGTATGATTCACATCAAGTATGGGAAATAACATAAAGCACATAAAGAGATGATAAAAATAAGGTCAAATAAGCATTTTGTCAAATGTTTTGCAGAAAATTGATACAACAATGACTTTAAAGCGCAGACGTTAGAATTCCGTGTTTGTCCTAACGTAAGACTAAAAAAATTGAGTTGTAAATTTGACAGGAAAAACAAAATTAAGAAATAAAGGAACTAGAAATATTTTGTTGTGTAAGTACTTTGAAAGTAACAATATTACAAAAATTAATCCTTTTGTTGTGTAAATATACGAGCTTTTGGAAAGACGAAGAGCATAAAAATGTATTTTTTTATGAAATGTGTGATGCAATAACATAAGAGAATATTTAAGATAAATTTAAAAGAAAAATTTATTCTTTAAGTAGAAAAAAAATTAATAAGACCATGTGGAAAAATACTGTGAAAAAAAATTAAATGCTTATGTATTTTGGTTTTATTGTTATTGACAATGATGAAATGCAAATTCTATTCAAATTCAAATGATATAAAATTAATATTCAGATAATTTTTTTTTCAAATAAACTGAGGTTATTGTGTTATTATTGATTAAAAAAATATTTAAGGATGCTCCAAATAAAATTTCAGTTCAATGTCTGAAGCCCCTCCGAAAATTTGAAAAAAAAGACATGGGACAGAAAAAAATCATTCTAAAATTTTCAGTTCAGTCGGCCATTTTGGTCATGCGACATTTTTTAATGATTGACGACATTTTTTAAATGATTGGCGAAATTTTTTAAATGATTGGCAAATTTTTTTAAATGATAAGCGAATTTTTTTGAAGCTGAGCGCCTTTTTTTAAGAATTGGCAACCTTTTTCAATGATTCATCACCTTTTTTCAATAATTGTCTATATTTTTAAATGATTGACGAAATTTTTTTCAATGATTGGCTACATTTTTCAATGATTGAGCGAACTTGGCACTGGTGGCCGGACAGCATAATCGCGCATAACACCGGCATTTTCAAGAAATACGTTTAAAAAATATTTCTTTATCCTGTCCAGAGGCTTTTAAGTCCCTGTAATTTTATAAAAACAAATTTTTTAATGTAAGATTTTGTAATTGAATCGTGCTTCAATTCTACAAGACATTGCCTTCTGAACATGTTAAATATATATTTAAGATAAAAGACCTTTTCGAATTTTAAATTCCTTAAAATCGAACTAAGCTTTCAAATGAGGACAGAGTCTGAAAATGGACAAAAGCTTAAAATCCCAAATTTTTCAAAAAAGGGTGGTTTTTCAAAAATGACAGATTTTTTTATTTTTTTTTAAATGGCAATTTTTCCTCAACTTTTTTTAAAATGACGGGTTTCATAAAATTTTTCAAAATGGCGAATTTCTCAAAGTATATTGATGAATTTCAGTGAGTTTTATTTACATTAATATATTACAATGAAACGAGTCCCATCGACATGCACTTTTCTAAACCGCCCATTGGTAAGAATTTCTTATTTTTTCTCCCCCTCTCCCATTAAAGACCCGAAACAGTTCAAACTTGAAACAAAAACTCGATTTGGAGCGGCCTAATCATCTTAATTTTTTGAATTTTGGTTTGTTTTTGAATTACAAATGATTTCAAATTGGAAAGACAGAATTATTTTTTCATCTTCTATGTATTACAACACATCTTAGTGATAATCTTTCACATATCTCATACATACATTTATCAGTTAATAAGGCGAATGGATCAAATAAGATAAGATAAGAATGAGATGAAGTATCTCAAAAGTATGAGGTTGATTTTAGTTTCATTTTGGAATCAAAATCAAAGGTAATGTAAGTCAAATTAAAGATGAATTGGAAACAATTACAAGCTACAATATGTGGTGAGTTGATTAAAATGAAAGAATTGTAAATAAATTATGAATGAAAAAAAAATTCTAGGAAATATCATGACATTTTGTTTTGGCCTAACGGTTGGATGGCCTTCATCTACAATCCCGTAGGTTTTTTAAAACGATAATTTATGAAATAAAAATTTTGATTAATTTTTTATGGTAATAATTTCTAGGAAATTAATGGAATCAGATATTTTGCCAAGTGGTGTCCTAACGATAGATGAAGCATCTTGGACAAACTCCATCATGTGCATTGGAGGCGCTTTTGCCACTCTTTTCTTCGGATATACAAGTGAAAAATTCGGAAGAAAATTGTCACTTATTAGCTTAGCAATACCCACTTTGGTAATTTATTATTCATATTTCAAGTCAAAATATGTTAAATTGAACAAAAAAAAATAATTTTCTCAGTGTGGATGGTTATTTATTGAATTTGGTACTAATGTAATACATTTATATATTGCACGATTTTTGGGTGGCTTTGGAGGCGGTGGTAGTTTTATTTTAGTGCCTGTTTACGTTACAGAAATTGCGGACGATAATATTAGAGGGATTTTAGGATCTCTCACCGTTTTATCGCATAATTTTGGGATCATAATAAGTTATATTGCTTGTAGTTATGCAAATTACTTTACGATGCCTTACATTGGAATAATTGCGTCAATTATCTTTTTCTTTTGGTGTATGATGATTCCGGAATCTCCAACATATTTACTTGAAAGAGGGAAAGTATCAGAAGCACAAGCGTCTGCGAAGTGGCTTGAAAAGTCATGTAAATTGAATTTAGAGACAATTAAAGCAGAGCGCACAGAAAAATTTGTCTTGAGTGATTTGTGTAAGTTTTTCTTCATAATTTTACATTTCATTGAAAATTTAAAACAAATTTAATTAGATGAACGATCGGCTCGCCGAGGATTTTTTCTAGGAATCATTCTTATAACGTTAACATGTAGCAGTGGTGCATTCGTTCTCCTGCACTATACTGTGACAATATTCCAAGAAGCAGGTTCAGAGCTAAGCCCTGAACTCTCATCTATCATAGTTGCCTCACTTCAATTGTGTGGCTCTTATGTAGCAACATTTTTAGTTGATCGTGTCGGAAGGAAATTACTTATAATTTCATCCTCATGTTTAGTTGCATTTGTACTTACAATAATGGGAATTTACTCATATCTCGCTTCAAACGGATATGATGTGAAAGCATTTTCATGGATTCCACTTGTATGTCTGTCGCTTGTCGTATTTTTAGCAGCAAATGGATCAGCATCACTTCCCTACGTGGTTTTGTGTGAAGTGTTGACACAAAAGGTAATCTGATGTTTCATTTTATTTATCTCATATCTTTGCTATTCTTATTTTTTTTTGTTATATTTCAGATAAGAGCTTTTGTATCGACAATTTGCTTATTTGAAGACTGGGTACTTGCATTTACTTACGTTAAATTTTTACCATTTATGATTACATCTTGGGGTTTATATGGCGCTCTATGGTTCTTTGCTGGTATTAACATTTTTTTGTCATCAATATTACTTTTATATTTACCCGAAACGAAGGGAAAAAGTATAGATGAAATTGTAAGAATTTTGTCACGATAATAAATTGCTTGTAAAATTATTTGTATCGTTTATCTGTCTAGCAATTTGATACTTTACAGAGTGAGCAGAAAATAAATCGATGGTTTGTAAACTTGTTAAAAGTGACCGTTGATAAAAGTTTCTCTAATGATCAAAAAATTGCACCATAATTGTTCAAAATTCCCTTTTCTTTTTATTTTTTAACTTATTATTTGTTGTTTAACCCATTAACAGCCTCTCCTAGAAATATTGAGTTTAAAGGAAAACTTTCTTCTAGGATTTGTTCTTTGTGTAAAAGTGAATACTTTTCGTTTCAATGAAAATTTTGAGTTTCATACAAAAATTTTACAGGAAGATCTGTTGAAAGTGTCGTATAATATCACAGAAATACGTACAGAATTCTTGTACTAAGAGGAAAAAATTGCATGACTTTTCATCTTATTTCTGCTAATAATTTTCTTATTATAATCGAAAAAATCAAAATAATTGTCCCGAAAATTTGAAAACTTTTAGGAGAAATCCGATTCAAAATTTACTGGTCCAAAAATCAACCAAGGGCTGTCAATGGGTTAATAGTCTTAAATTAATAGGGAATTTCATAAGATTTCAAATTGATTGATGTCATTACGTCGTAAATTTTGTTTACTTAGTTGCGCGTGACACTCAAAAGAAAACATTTGAAATAAATTTCACTTAAATTCATGAAATCAATTCCAATTACATATTCCAAAACAAAAATGTATGATATTTAAAATTTTGTAGAAACCAAAACGCACACACTAAACTGCATTCAACATGATTTTTTCTAAAAATAGTTTCCATTTATCTGGAAAATGTTTAACTCAGAATAAATATCTATTTATTTTAATACGCTTATTGTAAAAGTGTGTATAAAACAAAATAAAGACCAGACCAAAATTGAAATCAAAGGATAAGTAGAGAGAAAAAAAAACAACTTCCGGTCTTTTTTAACTTCAAATTTAATTTAAATGAAATGAGGATTCTACAAAATTCAATTTACCTTTTAATTTGCGATTTAACCCAATCAAGACATCCTGTTTTATTTCCATTTAAACAGTTTTTGGGATATATTGGAGCTATATGAACTATTGTATATATAACAATACATTGGTAATCCATGATTGTTGTCTTCTTATAAAAAAATCATTTACAAATTTTATTGTCTAACTTTATGTACAAAAATTTGTAGCGATATCAATATATGACAATTTCAAAAGCTCGATTAGCTTGAATTGATATTTTTTGTAAGTAAGGATATTTTTTTTTTGTATTCGAGGTAATTTCAATTGTAATTTTTCATTATCTTTAAAAGTTATTATCTTTGAATTTTATTCTTTTAATGAATGTTTTTGAGAAAATACAACCATTCATTTCAACAAGTGATGTCATTTTCACAATATTTATTTTGTTGAAGCAAGGCAAGCTTTGTAAAGTTTTTGTGAAAAAGATATTTTATTGTCCTGGCAAAGGATTCAATGAGAAGTCTTTGAATGTCTTTTACAAGCGACGCCGCGAGCTCAATGGTTTTATTGTGTTCATATTACTTCAGCCGAAGCTTCCATAATAAGTGCCTTTTATCTATGGTCTAACCACGTGGGACCTAGAATTTATACTGTCATCCGATCCAGTCGTCCTCAGATTTCACTCAGCGCCCCTTAAAATGTATTCCAAGTAAAATTTGAGCACGTTTGATCTCGAAAAGCACAAAAATTAATTTTCATGTCCGGTACTGGATTCGAACCTCCTTCGCAGGATTCTTACCAATCATATCAGTCACTTAACCAACTCGGTCAACGAGCTCCTCTGTTTATATTTTACTTTACTATAGCAAAATGTTCATTTTAATCCCCGGAGGCGAATAAATCTCATGTGTTTACGGATCATGTCAAGGTCGATTCAGTTCAAGTGAGTTATCTCCTTTCAATCAAAGAGCACATAATTCTTTACACTGCTTGTTTCAATTCAAAGACTTGTATCATGAACTTTGCCAAGATATAAAAATATCCGATATTATTTTGCTTGTATTTTAATTTGAAAATTTACACAACCATTATTTATATGTCATCATGTGGTGTCATAATGATAACTTTTTTAATGAACTCGAATGATTTGTTTCTTGGATAAAATATTTATTACTATTTGTTTTGATTGTTATTAAATGTGGAATCGTTGCCAATATTCAATTTTGGCTCACTTTAGTTTTTCGTTCTCTTAATTGTAATAACTTAGTTTGCATTTTTTTGTGTATATTTGTATGATTGTATAAAAATAAATTTCTAATTAAATGTCACTTCATTAGAAAAATAATCATTTCATATATAAATAAATGAATATTAAGTTGAAATGGAAGAATAACTTAAAAAGTAATTTTCAGTGATAGTAAAAATCAATTTTTTTTTCTATTTCTTTGAACATTAAATGTGGTGATGTAGGAAGAAGAGAACGATAGAAAATGCGTGCGTAGGTAAGGCTATTCTAGATGCTACTGCCTTTGAAAATATATCTCAAAGATGTGAAATGAAAAAATGTTTTCCCATATTTTTAATAGAACAGAATCGGTTCTCACTACAAAAAAAACGAAAAATATCCTTATCAAACGTAAACAGTTGCCTTAGTAACATTCTCTCACTTTATTTATATAAACAACTGTATTGCAATTTCATCGGATTTAATCGTTATTTGGCGTAGATTGATTTCGGATACGCATGCGTTCTAGTAACAGTGTTCCATGTGATACAAAATTTTTTGAATAAGAATGAAAATGTTAATATTTTTACTTACCGATCGAAAATTCGGGCTTCTTTCAAGACATTCCCCAAATTAATGTAGGCATCCAAAAAGTTTGGATCTAATGCAACTGCTTTTTCAAAATGATGAATTGCCAACCAGATTTCACCTTGAGCATTGAATACACAGCCCAAGTTACTCCATGCCACTGCAAAGTCCGGACGAGTTTCAATCGCTTTTAGATAACATGCCTAAATTTTGTTTGCAATTTAATGCATTTTGTGCAACAAGCACAATTTTGATGGAAAAAATAGAAAAAATAATGTGATAGATATTAGACAGGGCTTAGATTAGATTTTCATTCATTTTAATGTCGGTTAACTTTATTTTTTGCTTTGAATAAACTCTTTTTTTTCAGTATTAGATTCAAAATTTTGATGAACTGTATCATTGAAGAAGAAATTTCCCGTTAATATTTTTTTTCATTGAAAATTTAAAATTTTTAGTGCATTTCGTAAGAAAAAATGCTCTATAACGGACGATTTGTCCACCGTCACTGTGACACTCCGTAAGTCTGACCACTGATCGCTTTCCATGACTACGGAATAGTTTATCGGATTGTTGGATAGAGGAGCTCATGAGGATCATTCATAACTCATTAGTTTTAAGATTGGTCTCATGGATTGAGCTCCAGAGCCTTCAAAGCCTAAAAACTGTTAAAAACAGTAAATTTTTTTAAAAAAAATTGGTGATTTTTTTCTTGGTTACAAGAACTGATAAGAATAAATTTAACTTATTAGCTTTGAAATGGGGCACAGCGATTTAGCTTGAAAGCCTCCAGAGCCTGATACGGTCGAAAGCTCAAAAAAATCCAAAATTTTCCCAAAAGAGTAGATATTTTTATTTTTTTTCTCAAAATGGGAGACTTTTCAGAAAAATTCAATTTTAATTTGGATTTTTAAAAACTTTTTAGAAAGCTTCAAAATGGAGAAGTCTTTCAAAATTACGGTTATTTCTATTAGAGTAGCGGTTTATTTTATAGTGGAATACAAACTTAACAATATGACAGATAAAAATGATTTGCCTTTATTTTTGTAACCATTTGAAAAATTTTGTCCGTTTCTTCCGTAATTTTGATTATAGTTTCCATTACGTTGATTGTCATTATCATGAAATTTCTTCTGATGAAAATTTTTCTTCTTTTGTTTGTAACGGTTTTTGGTTACCAAGGCGACTTCGTCATCGTCATGAATATTTATATCCTGTAGCAACTTAGATTTTACTGCATCTGCTGTTATTTTCTTACCCGAACTTTCCATTCCCATAATCATAGGCTTGTACTCATTTGGCAGACCAGCTAGCATAAAAATTCCTGTCCATTCATCAGTGACAATCAAACCAGCACCCGATAATTTCTGGCAAATATCCATAACTGTGCAAACGTATTCTTCCATGTTTCGACTTGTATTTAATTTTGTGTTCACTAGTCGACATACTAATGCAACCCTTCGGTCCAAACCATCATCCTCAAAGAGCCGTTTCAAATTATTCCACACAACTCTAGGATCATCTATACCTCGTACATGGCAATACAAATCTTTATGGATACTTAAATTTATTTTCGCGAGTGCCTTTTGCTGTCGGTTAATGTATTCAACATCTTCAGCATCTTCAACTGGATTCTCTACTGATATGACATCCCACAAGCTTTCATGAATTAAATAATTTTTCATGGCAAAACTCCATGATCCATAATTTTCACGACCAATAAGCTTTTCTATAGCAAAGCCTGAAGTTGCCATTTTTTAACAAGAAAAATTATTTTTTTTTTTTTAATTACACTGGGCCCAATAACCTATTAGAGTAGCGGTTTATTTTATAGTGGAATACAAACTTAACAATAACAGTTCTTATATAGGAAATCTAAAATATCATGACATACTAATTCTAATAATTTCAAAAAAAAAACAAATTTTATCAATGAAACGAGTCCCATCGAAATGAACTTTTCTAAACCCAGTGGTTAGAATTTCTCATTTTTTTTTTTTTTAATTTAGTCCAATTTTGAATCTAATCCTGAAACGTCATAAATAATGTTTATATTCGAAAATCACTGAAAAAATATTTTTTTTTGTTTAAATTTAGATGATTTTATTCGTTGATGAACAGATGAAGAATTTTTTGATCGCAAAATGACCTGTTTGTCATCAACTATTTTTTTAATTAAATAAAAAAAAATAGTTACTTAAAATGAAATGTGTGTTCGCTTTTGACCATTGAATTGCAAAAAGAATTACGCAAAAATTACTTTATAAATTATTTGAATTTTACGCATTTAAATTCACAAACAATCAAGGATTTAAAAGAAATTATGTTTTTTTATACAGAATTTTGTAATCTCTTTTAACTCCTTTAATTGATAATTACGCTTAAATTGAATTTTACGCAAATTTTTAATATTATTAAAAAAAATCAATACGCAATTTTAAGTAAATTAAAGATTTTTTTGTGCTTCGTTGTAAGATATTTGAATTACTTTAATTTGATTTTTTAGTAATCTTTCATTAATGCCTTACCTGTCCGTCGCTCGGATCTACTTTTATTACTCGTTTTTGTCAGTTGTGGAGAGGAAGCATCGTATAAATAAATCTTTAACATTTTTAATTTTTTTTCATAATTTAAATGATTCGGCCATGATGCAATTTTTTCGCTTTTGACAAAGTTCAATTTTATAGATATTTATTTTTTTTTTTCTTATTTTATATTAAACTGATGATCCACTGAAATCATGTTTAGAAGTCGAAAGAATTTTGGTAATCAATTAAACTAAGAACTGTAAACTTTTTCTTTAATTTAATAAAAATTATTATAAAAAATGACATTTTACAATTTGCCTCTTAATTTTGAAATGAAATGTATGAGTTTTTTAATTATTTAATTTTAATTTGATTGTTAATGTTAGTGATAAAAATCCATTAAAAATTAATGCAAGTTGAATTAAAATTTATTATTATTTAAGAAAAAAATCTACAAAAAGCACATTTTACGTAACAAAAAATAAAAATAATGAAACAAAGCAAATATGTAACAGATTCATTTCAATTCATTTACTTTCTTAGATTTTACGCTGTTTAAATTTTTTTTAACCCATTAAACACCTTTCTTAGAAATATTGAGTTTAGAGCAAAACTTTTTTCTATGATTTGTTCTTTGTGTAAAAGTGAATACTTTTCGTTACGATGAAAATTTTGAGTTTAATACAAAAATTTTACAGGAGAGCCGATTGAAAGTGTCGTATAATATTACAGAAAAACGTACAGAACTTTTGTTCGAAAAATAAATTGAATGACTTTTTATCATATTTCTGCGAATAATTTTCTCATGATAATCGAAATAATCAATGTAAGTTCCCCAAAATTTAAAAAAAATCTTTTGAGAACTTCTAGGAGAAATCCGGTTCAAAAGGTGCTCAAATGCACTTTTAGTAATTTTGCCATATTTCGGCCCACTGTGACGGGACTCTGTGAGAACTAAATGAACTGGTTAGGTTTTTCCTGCAAAGATAAATATTTGCTGCAAGTAAGAATGTCAAAAAGACCATGTTTTGAAATTTGTCGAACTTTGGCTCACTGTGGCGAGATTACTCGAGAACAATTTTGAGCCTTTTCGGAGCACTGTGTGTAATTCTTAGACAATATTTAATCACCATTTTTAAGTTTGATCAATTTGAAAATGTTAGATTTTCGTCCTTTTCATGCAGCAAAAATATAAAAATGTGCATTTTTAGTAATTTTGCCCAACTTTGGGCCACTGTGTTGAGTCCCCTCTTGAGGACTAGATCAGATCAGATTTCTAGGGCGGACTCAGAAGAGTACCAGCACTCAGACCTACAGACGGGTCCATTGTGCATACCCATTATCATCATATCTGATGAGGAAGGAACCAAGTCCAGAGAAACAACTAAAGAAAGAAGTTCACTAGACCTGGTTCAGTTCAGGAAAGTGACCACACCTTCTCAGGAAGCTAAGAAGGGCAGACACCTTCACTTTTTGACTAAATGAGTTGGCTATAATTTTCCTGGAAATATGCATATCTAGTTGAATTTTATTCAAAATTACAGGTCCTTAGCTCTTCAAACTTCGGAAATATTTGATTATGTCCAAAAAAGAAAACCCGTTTTTTCCTACTGTTCGGTGCTTAATGGGTTAAATTACTATTTATAAATTACAACGCCTCTTGCTTCACTTTAAAAAAATAATATAGATTCATTTTGTATTTGCAATTGTCTTTTTCCTTAAATATAAAATGAAAAGCACATTTAAAAAATAATGAGAATAGATGAATTGAATTGGTGAGTTAAGGTGTGTGATTGTATTTTTGTGAACTTTCATTACCTACGCTATGATTTCTTGCATTTATTTTACATCTTTTTACGCAGAACATTTAAAAAATAATATAGATCAAATATGGATTTAATTTCAAAAAAAATATGATCGATATTATTTTCATACGTTCTTCAAATATTTACGCAATTATTTGAATATTTTACGCCATATGATAATTTTTATTTGTTTATTACGCAGAGACAATTGCAAATAAGTAAATCTTCAGCTTCAATTCAATTTAAGAAAGTAAATGTCATTTCATTCACTCAAATTTCCATTCATTCAGAATAAAAACTAAATATTTTTTCATCGCAGATCACAAACATTTACAATTAATTTGCATAATATGAGCTCTTACCTTGGCCTCATCTAGCCTACCAAGTGCTTTTAATAAATTTCCCAAATCACTGCGAACGCAATACAAATCCTGAAATGAAATTAAATTTCATGATATTTCAATTGAGATTCAAGATTATTAAAAAAAATTTACTGGATTATACTGCAATGCAGTCACATATGCTTGAACAGCTTGTTCCATATCCCGGGCTGCAACCAATGCAGCAGCTAAATTAATGTAACCATCAATGAAATCAGGCTTCAATCGCACAGCATGCTTATAATTTTCCAATGCTTCTTGTAACTGGCCACGTTCTTTAAAAACATTTCCCAAATTGCTGATTTGATTAAATTTAAAATATTTACATGTTAGTTTTTTTAATACACTATAAGAAAAAAATGTCTCCTCACCTATAAGCCTCAGCCAATAATGGATTCTGCTGAATTGCAAGAGTTGAAAATTGGGCAGACTTGTCTAATCGTCGACATTGAAAATGAATCGATGATAAAAGCAATAAAACTCCAGTGTTGTTCTGTTCTTGGCGATACAACTGCATACAATGCCGTTCCGCATTTTCGTAATCCACATTCTGATACTCCTTGTGTGCCAACTCAAGTAAACCTGGAAAAGCAACAAAAAAAAATAATTACGTATGAAAAAAATATTGATTTTTTTGTTGTTAAATCAACAACTTTAACATGAATATATGTTCGTCCTTGAACATGAAAAATTTATTGAAAATTTTACATGGAAGAAGCTTTTTGATAAGAAATTAAGTATTTAAATGATGGTTTTATGAATATTTTCAAATTACCCATGGAGGAAAGTTGAGGTTCATTGGAGTGATTTTGATTTTTATTTTGTAATCTTGCCCGATCAATGGCGTTCATTTGATTTTGCATTTTTGTTAAGATTAGCTTGATTTTTCACTTTTCTTCAAACTTTTATAATAAAATTTGTTATCTTGATACTTTTTAACGTGTTTTTAACCACAAAAGTGTTTTAAATTATAATTTTTTATATGAGTTTTGTAAAGTTTTAATTTTTTTCCTTTCTTTTTTTTCTTTTTCTTTTATGTCAATTTTGACTATGCTTCTGTCAAAATGATAGTACAGTAGTCTCTCTGATATTCCGCTCATTTGACAACTGGGTTTGTTCGAAATTAAAAGTTTCATTCATTTGGTCAAAATTCAATGCCAATCTCTGATTTTATTTATTAATACTTTCAGATAAAAAAAAAAAACAATATTCAAAAGTTGAATTTAGTGAACGAAGGACTTGGTTAAGGACGTAGAAAAAAAATCCATTAAAATTTTTTTTATTTTTATTTTAAAGAATTAATTTGAAAATATAATTTGAATTTGTCACCAAAAAATTTCATTGTGAATCTTATCGTCCTAATAAAAATTGTTACTTGTAATTAATTAAACGGTAAAATTTCGCAATAAGTTTTATCTTATTCCTGATCCTTATTTTTGGACTTCTTTTTCTTTTTTTTCGGAACAACTTCGGATGTGTCCATTGTGGTATCTCCATTGGCATCGCCATTTTCTGGAACTTCACCATTTCCATTGCCATTAGTTTCTTCGTCATCATTCTTTCGTTTTTTCTTATTCTTATTCTTTTTCTTCTTCTTCTTTTCCTCTGACACTGATTGTGCTTGAATTTCCATTGCCTCTTTCATCACTTCAATATTTTTACGTGGTATTTCACCAGACTCGTAAAACTTAAGACGATCCTCAACCTGTTGTTTTAGTGACTCACCAAACACACTTGATGGTGTTTCGGTGAAGCAATCAATTCGAGAGGCAATTACACACTTGTTTGCAAGGAAACGTGAAATGCGACCTTTGTTTTTAAGTCCTGCACGTCCAATGAATGATGAATGGAAAAGTAGACCGAATTTTGGAGTGTTTCCGCGGGTTTTCAATGCACGGAAAAGTGCCTTTTCAGCTCCAAGAATTTGAACAGTTGAAGCTGGATATTTAGCGAGATTTGTTAAACTTCCGGCTTTGGAAATCAATCTGGCACCAACTTGATCGCCAATAAGTGTTTGTAAATTCGGGGCAACAGATCCCATTTTTGAATGTAAATACTCAGCAAGTTCTTTACGATATTCAGATAATCTCACAACTCGTGCCGCAAACATTTCAATATTCATTAAATCAATTTGGGAAATATCCATTCCCATACTCATTTTTGAGGCGTCAATGATTGATTGAGCCTTTTCTGAGTCCATTACAATTTCTTCTAAACCTTCCAATTTGCTTTCATCCAAAGTCTTACGATCTTTGATAAAATGCGCTGTCTTTGCATACATGTTATTATCTGGCACTATTTTGATCAACTCCGGGAAGTGATAAGAATACCATTCTCTAATTCGCATCGAAAATGTATTGATATCTTTATCCAATTGATCCAAGAGAGCAATTGACTGAATAATCATATTATCTGACCGATGGACATTGAACTTGACCTTTGCTCTGGAATAACTGTGACCAAGACCAAGTTGAGCTACACCACAACTCTTATCAGTTACACCTTTGACCAAATTGTGAAAATGCATACGGATTCCACGAAGAATTTCCGGTACTGCTCCAATATGTGAACAACTAACCTTGATAGCTTCATTTAATGCGGCACCTAATTTTGCATCAGCAACACCAAGTGTAAATTTTTCCTTCTTAGGTTTTGGTAAATTTGTTTGTAGGAACAATGCCAAGTCTTCCGGTACAATTCCTTCAGAGATTGCATTTACATTTTCCAAAGCGGCAATTGCAGTTTTAAACGGGAAAAATGATACCAATTTAACCACTGAATTGAAACGAGCTAGGTCTGTGACGGATGCTTCGACTTGTGGCAAAAGCATGGAAATTTCCTCAAATTCCTTGACTTTGAATAACCCATAGCCAGATGCATGCTCATAGAGCACAAATAATTGTGACTGAAAAAAAAGAAGATAAAATTAAATCAAACAATGGAAACACATGTGAGGTGTCGGAATCAATTTTAGCATTTTAATAATTGCATTGAAAGAATCACTTTATTCACTTGAATAGTATTTTGTATTGATAATTTGACATTATTGTTGTTGAATTTCTTACCATAATTATTGGTTATTTACTATTTTATTAGTAATTTTTATTTATAATTTTACGGCTTGTTTATCTAACCATGAGGTAGTTTTCAATTTTGACGTACCAGGTGACATTTCAATAACAATTTTTTTTGTTTACTTTATGTTGACTGGGTTTCATTTTCAAATAATTTTACCGTTTAAAGTCGATTTTCATTCAAAAAGATCAATTAAATCAATAACTTTGTCTATGAAATATATTCGATACAGATGAAAGGCTTTTTCGTTGCCAGTTGTCAGTTTATTTTTCAAAATTTTCAAGGACAAAGCCGTTGATGATCAAGCAGTAAATTTATTCTAGCAGATCAATTAGACTGAAGTTATTAACAACCTTTCCAGTTTCGGGGAGGTTTTTCGGACCCTCCACGACACGTTCCAAGTGTCATCAGCGATTTTAATCTTGACTGCTGTCTTTGCTGTTTTTCAATATTTTCTCTGTGTAAACAAAAAACCTCTGGGTCCATTCGAAAAATTGCAATACAAGTGTTTGTCTTTTTTGATCCTAAATTGAACTACATACTTATCAACAACCTTGTTTTGGGAAAATTTTTCAGGAAAGTCTTAAAACTGACCTAAATAAAACAAAAATCGCCACTTGCGCCCTCTAGAGGGTCAGGTGCAAATCAAAGACGGTTTTCATGGTTTCGTCAGTTTTAAGTACTTTCCTAAAAAAATTTACAAGGTTAAAGTCGTTAGTGATTACACACTTCTATAGAGAATCGCGTTCTGGGTCCAGCTCAATGAATTTTAATTCAAAAAAACTTTTAAATTCAATTTAATTTATCTTTATTTCAAAATTCTTCATTCATCATATAGTTTATCATATAATTATCAATCATCTAAACACAAATATTCTTTAATATTTTTTATATATTATGTCATTATTTCATTTTATTACGAAGTTAAATCTTAATTTAAAATTAATTTTCTATCACAATACAATCATTTAATTTTTTTTTATTATAAATTTTATTTTCAAATCGTCATTCAATTTTTTTAATTTAAATTTTATTAGGGCATCACCAGTTTCAAAATAATTTCGCGTTTCACTCGAGTGAAAAAAATTGATGGGGGATAGAGGGAGGATATTTTTATTATATTTTTTCTAATACGGGCTAAAAGTTAAAGCGACTTATAAAAATTTTTGTCAATTTTTTAAAAAAGATTTCAAGAATCTGAATATTTTACGGGCTAAGTCCATAGAACAGAATCCATTTTGACGTTTGAAAACTTCACATACAAAATTTTTATGTATCCGTACGTATTTCTATAAAAAAATAAACGTCAAATGAAATGTCAAGCGAAATTTCTTTCTATGGACGGTGCTAGTTACAATCGTCGTTCGTAACCTCGAAAGCTAAAAAGCGAGAAATCATTTGACTTTTGCAAATTTTACGTACAAAAATTTGAAGTTCGGTATGTGTTTCTATAGAAAAATATACAAAAAAAAATATATTTTGCATGAGGGAGGAACGCGAAATTATTGTGAGACTTGTGATACCCTAAATGTTTTTATGATAAAATCATAGTTGTAATATTTTGTTTTTACTTGTATATTTTTATTTAATTATTGTATTTTTAATTAATTTTTTTATTAAATTATCAAATTAGTATCTTACTTTAATAGTGTACGTTTGCTTTTATTTATTTTAATTTTTATTATTTACTAATTGTGTGTGTAATTTGATTTTAATTTTAATATTTATTTCTATTTTATGCTTGTTTTACTTTAAAACCTGGCTATTTTTTTATATAAGTTATGATAATTTTTAATTTATGTATCAGTAAAAATTCGTTCTTAATTTTTTATTGAGTTTAATAACTATAATCGAATATCGTATATTTTTTTCTCAGAAAATTGTAATTGAAGAAAAACACAGTAAAAAAAAATTAGATATAAATTTTTTTAAATTTAATTTGTGTTAGAAGGTGGTTGGAATGTTTTTTGATTAGATTAAATATTTTTTTTAATTTAAAAAAAAAATTAAAGTAAAAAACGTGGCTATTTCATTTCAATGAAAAAAAAACAAAAAAATTTCATATCCCAATGAAATTTTTTTCCTGAGTATTCTGTGCTCAAATCGAATTTTTACTTAATGTTGGAATTCATTTTAAATTTTTATTTTATCATAATTTTCATTAAATATCTTAGTTATTTTTTAAAATACAACTATTATCTTGGATATGTTTGACTATTATTCTATTTTTATTTTTTTTTTCAAAAACTGTAAATCAAAATATTTGGTCAACTTTAGTTTTTAATTTTTCGATATTAAATTTGATTAAATTTTATATTTCGTTTCAAATGAATTTTAACAGTAAAATTTTTTTATTTTAAATTTTATTTATTTTTTTTTAACATTTGCTTTAAACTTTATAAAATATCAATACAATTGAATAATAAAAATTTATATTAAATTTTATGTGTAAGTAAATTTGGCAACCAGTTAAGATTATTATTTTAATATAAAAATAAACGTAAAATATTTATTTAAAAAAAAAACAGAATTAAGACTGAAAGTACGTAAAAATCATAAGATCAAAATGAAATGATTAGAATTTTTAATTTTTTTTAATATCTTATATTTAGAAGTATGTTTATTTTAATTTAATTTTTCTTTAAATTTCTACCTGTTTTGAGAATTAATTGTATACACATAATAGTAATCTTACAAATGAATATTTTTGACGATTAATTTTTTAGACAAATTGAACTCGAATATCAATTTATGATTAATATTAAACAATATTGTCTAGTAATAATTTTTAATATTTACTTTTTTTTGCTATTTTAAGACATTTCTAAAAGTTGACACTTTTTAATGGATTACAATTTCATGTTTTATCATAAAATTTTAGCATCAGAGTATCAATTAAAATAACAATAATCATTACATGGTAAGTTAAGTCATGGTGAGTCACTAAATCATGAGACTGCTGTTGGTGTTACGGCACTATTACTGTCTTTTCTTGTGGTTAGTTGTATTTCACTGAAATCAATGTCATTCGAGTCGATGCTGTTGATTGATGTGCTTTTTAATTTCTTTAGGTTTATCGTAGTACCTCGAGATTTTAGCGCCGCTAACTGTAAAGTTGATTTTATTAAAATAAGAAAAAGAAGATAAAGAAAAATATTATTATTAAAATTTTTTTATATATTTTTTTATTTATATTAAAAAACAGACCAAGCATGAGGATAAAAATGGATAAGGCATGCAATTTTTATACATTTTAGTCATTGAGTACCAAATTAAGAATTTCAGAACGTGCTTTGAATGTACGATTCTTTTTTTGATAGATGGAGGAGAGCTTTAACTGTAGATATTGAATGGGAGTGCATTTTATTAAAAATTTCTTACTGTTTCTTTTTCCCTGACTCAGTGGTGGATTGGCCAAACGGGCAATCTGGCAAAAGCCAGAAAGATCGCAGTCGATTGTCTTGTAATAGTTAAGTTTAGCGTAAATTTTAAATAAAAACATACAAAATGCCAGGGCCGTAAAGCCAGGGCCATATCTCACTCTCTTTTTCTTTGTCTCAGAATAAAATTCAGTGGCAGATTGGTCATACAGAATGCCAAGGTCGAAAATAAGTCTCAATCTGGCCCTACTCTGAAATTATCATTCCCTCACTCTCCCTCTCAATTTACATGAAAACCCCGAAACTTGTTAACCAAAAAAATTGAAAATTTTTGAAGGGCAATTTCGACCCCCGCCACTTTTGATCCCCCTGCCCATTAATGAAGTTCTCCTATTCGAAATGCGCTTAAGACCTATTTCTCTTATTACTGTCAATCTAATTATCTTATTAGGTAATTTAATTAATAAATCAAATGTTCAATCTTTTTAAACCATCTTGTGTAACCATGCAACAAAAATCAAATTAAACAAAAAAAGCATTATCCAAAAAAAAAGTCATCACACTTAATACAATTAAAATGACAATAGATTATTGACCTGTGAGTTTGTGTGCGTTAATAAATTCAAATTGAAATTTCTTTAAAAATGTTTTATGGCTGAATGTAAATTAAGTATTTAAAAAGCCCACATATGATTTTTTTTTCTACAAGCGCTTAGCTTATCCACTTCCATGGCTCTGTCTCAGGACTCGTTATTGGTGTCGGAAACTACATGAAAAATTATTTGTTACAATAAATGTGAAATTTGTTAGTTTGAAAAAAAAATGATTAGGATACATAAAAACGTTAGTGATGGAATTTAAATTAAATTATATTTAAAAAAAAAAAAAAACAAAATACAATTAATTGTTTGAAAGGTGATAAATCACGTAGAACAAAAGCTGTTGTCACATGTGTCTGTGAATTTTTGTGTGTATGAGATGTGTTAAAAGAAGAGAAATAATTATCTGACATGTTCGAAAGAAAAAACTTATGATACAACAAAAATCGTATCGGCTTTTTTCAGTGTGTGTGTGAAATAATAGCATGATTATGTTACTTATTTACAAATTGCGTGAAATTTACAAGTGATAAATGCATACCTCAGCTCTCAAGTCGGCAACTTTGTCTTGTAAATCTCTTACACGATCTGATTCATCCAAATTATTCGAGCGAAGTTCACCTTCAGCTAACATCTCAGAATTCTGAATAAATTTAATAATAATTAACCCAATATTTTGGAAGAGTTAAATTTGAATTACCTTCGTTTCTAGTCTGGATATCTCCTGTTTTAATTCCGCTACTAATTGGCTTTGTTCGGTAAATTTAATTTTGGCATTCATGAGTTCGTCTTTCATGCGAGATTCTAAGTCAGAATATCTTGAAATTGAATGTCAAATTAAAATTATGCATGAATATTATTTAATTTATTGTAAAATTACCTGTGTTGCTGCTCTCTTGCTTTATTAGACATTTCTCGTTCTCTTTGCACAGCATCCTCAAGTTCCTCTTTAACTCGTTTATGTTCTTCGTCTTGCCTTCGTAATTGATTTGTTGAAACTTGAACTTGAGTTTCCAATTCCATTACTTTAAGTCTCAGTTCCTTCAATTCGGTCAATGTTTCCATTTCCCTGATTCGTGTTGTCATGAGTTCTTCTTCTAATTTTTGTTGTTCTTGCGTTTTACCCGCTTCACCTAACCATCCACCCAACAACTTTTTAGGTGTCGAATCTGGTGCTGGATTACTCTCGTTTTTGTGTTCATGTAATTGACGTTGCCATTGGGTACTCAATTCCTGAACTCGTTGTTTGAGGTCTTTAAGTGATAAACTTGCTTCAGCTTCTCGCAACTTACTCGCAATTAATTCATCTTGTAAATGAGCCACGGAATTGTCAGTTGTTGTTTCTCTTAAGCGTTTTTTGTCTTCCTCAAGTTCTTGCATTTTTGATTTCAGACTTCGTACGGTATCCTCACTTTCAGCAAGGCTTTGGCGTACTTTGACTAGTTCTTCCAGAAGGCATGACACCATTTCATCACGTTGTTTTAATGCTTCCTCTTTTAAACAGAGCTCATCAATTGAATTTTGTCGGGAATTGTTCTAAAAAAAAGTAAAAATTGAAGTGTTAATTGAAATTTAATCGAAAAAATGATTATTTTGAATCAATTCAAATTTAATGGAGTATCTAACTTACTGATTCAAGAGAACTATCTCTACTTTCCGTTTGTTGCTTGTAAAGTAAATTAATTCAGAAAGTTATTTAAACCGGTTTAACTTACGTAATTCTAATATTTTAGACTCCTACACAAATGTTCTAATAACATTGTCAAAAAAAATTGAATTTGATACTTACATTTTCCTGTAAACGTAAACTTAGAGCACGAATTTCTTCATTGGCAACTTCCAATTGATGTGATATCTCCAAATGTGACCGTTTTAAGAGTAACAGCTCTGATTGAATTGCATAACTTGTTTCCTCTTCTTCAGCTCTAGATACTTGACCACGGACCAGCCCTAAATGATGTGTGATGGATGTTAATATTTTTTTTTTTAATACAAAATTGGGTTAACTTACGTGCTGCTAATTCTGCACTCTCTCCCTCAAGTAACTCATTTCGTTTCTTCAATAAGCGATTTTCACTGCGAAGTCGTCTCAACTCAACCATCTCTTCTTGTTCCTTTTTTCGCAGATCCGCATATTCTTTTTCCATTTTCTTCATTTTTTTCTGGTTAATTTTTTGTGTGAAAGCCAAGTTAAAAAGACCTTCAACATCAGCCTCAACTTTTAGTGGTAATTCTTTTTGGAAAAATTTTAACATTGCTTCCATGTCTAATGAGAGCAAGGTTTCTTTTCCGATGGTAAGTAACGCCAGTGCCATTTTAAAAATGAATTCAATGCCTTCACTCAGGAAAATGTCCATTATACGACAACTTATACTCAAATTTAGGGCAGTTGTGTAAAGGGTAAGGAACCAACTTGATGCATACATTGTCGTTTGGAAGCCCTGAAATTCATATTAATTGTACTAAATGCTTCGAATCTGATTAAACCATTTTTTACCTGTGATTGGAAATGAACATGCAAATCTGGCATTTGTTCCTGCACCAAATTCTCCAACTGATACATGCACAGTCCCAAGTAAATCATTGATGGCTTAAACATATCTCGCATTTTGTGTTCTTGCATTATCTGAACGGTAACTGCAAAAGCATCCTCTTCAGGCATTTGCATAAGTAAAAGGCCGACAATAAAACCAGAGCCCTGACAATAGCCTACTTCTCGATCGTGTAAGGAATATGCTTTGATGACATTAAAAAGCGCTTCCTGAAATTGAAAAGAAATGATTTTAAAAATTCATCTGTAATTTCCAATAAAATTTATATCTATACCTCTTTTTCTTTGAAAAATTCATGTTCTGGATATGTACGAGCAACATCACGTCGAATTACTTTTTCACATGCTGATGTTGCTTTAATGTATTCTGCATACTGTTTTTTATCTGTATCAGCTGCACTACACAACAATTGCCATACTATTGCACGAAAATGATGCGGAATTCCACGACGAATCAAGTCTTTGACTGAGGGATTTTTACGTTTTTGTGCAGCTTCCCAATCCGAGACAATACTACCCCAAGCTGACCAGACATCTTCTTCACCAGCTGACGAGGCACCTTTAAAAAAAAATCAAAATTTCAATGTTAATGATAAACGTTGACAAAACCTTCAATGAATTATTATTGAAATCAAAATAAATATAAGGTGAGAGTACGCACAAATGATTTATCAAAAGAAAAACAAAATTTGACACACATTTTATTCATTCAACAAGTACACACACATTTCAAAACATTTATCATTTAGTTTCTCTTACCATCTACTAGCCTATCCCAAAAGTCCTCACTTTCATTCTCTTTTGCTTGCATCTAAATTTTGTTTTTATTTTAAATTATTTTAAAACTATGAAAAAATGACGATATAGTACGTTACAAAATACTATTTAAAATTGCACTTAATTATTAATAAAATTGGTTAAGTATCCAGCCTAAAGAGCTTTTGGATTTTAAATAAAAATTTCACGTCAACTTTTTACAAAAACATAACTTATACTACTCGTGTTTCAATTGTGTATATTTACCTTCTCATTGCTCATTCATGCAACTCAGTACATTGAAATCTACAGATATAGTAACACGTTTTATGTCTGATACTGTACATGTGAAGATATAGGAATGTTACAATTAAATCAGAGATTGAATTTCAGCTAAATTCTTTGAAAACGGTTTTATGGGTGACAGTGGAAAATAAAATTCAAATATGGGAATCTTTATGGGAATTTGTGAAAACAAGAAGTAGAGAAATTTCAACAATACTAAAGAACACTAATTTTGTTGAGCTAGAGTATTAGTGCGATCATCTTAACACTTATTACAATATTTATCTTGTACTTTTTCTTTCAGCGCCGTAAGTGTATTATTTTCGGATAAGTGTTGATAATACTAATGCAGTGTTTTTATACTGTTTTTTTACTATACCGTTGCCTAGCGGGAAGTAGTGTTAGAAACTCAAAGATAAAAGATTAAGATATTATTTCACAATATTTTATCTTTCTCTTTTTATATGATTTCTGGAGCTTCATAAAAATAATCAATATTTGCAACAGGTTTGTCCCTAATTTATTGATTAAACGCTAACAAATAAATACTATGTTTAATCGAATCACTATTTTGTGCTTCGTTTTCGTTATTCTGCACAGTAACAAAATTTGTAGTAATCATTCAAAAATAAAAAAACTAAATCAATTCTTGGTGAAATAAAATCGTATATTTGACAAAATATTTTTAATGTTTGTGTTAATTAATTAAAATTAGAAATATGCAAAGTTTAACTTTGGAGATTCGAAAAAATATAATACTTTCTCGTAGTGCCGGAAAGTCATATACAGAAATTGCCTCCGAAATTAATGAAAATAATATTAATGTTACTGTGAAAAAAGTTCGAAAAAATATTTTTTTTTTGTCTTTTTGTTTGACTTACAATATAAAACAAACACTAACAACCTCTCAATTGCTGAAGATTTGTATATCAACAGTGATATTATTGTATTTTTTTTTCACATAATCAACAACATAATCAAGACATACAAAATCAACTACAAACAGAAACATCCAACCACAAATAGCTGAATTATCATCTAATTTTGAATTAGATACTGAACACTACATATACTGAGATCTGTGAGAGATGTTGTGATAAAATTGTTTCAAGATTTGTATTAAGCAGATTTTTATGATTTCCGTATAAGTTTTGATATAACTAAGGGGTTTGATAACTTCAAATTGGTGGCAAAATGTAGTCAGTATGAGTATGCACAATTGGTACCAAAACTTTAACATGGTCTACAATCTTTTGACAAAACTATTATGTTGACATCTTAAATTTAAAAACCTAATATAAAAATGAATCAGAAAAAAAGCTTTAAGGTCTTCGCAAGGAAGTTGTTTAACCAGTTTATTTTTCTTAGATTATATCAACGTCTTGTACTCCCTCAAGATTAAATCTCTTATGCAACTTTACTCAGACGATGCGGTACTGATATTTTCAACTGACATCTATCTTTTAATATCAGCAAAACTAAAGTGATACATTACAGAAAATCAAGTCAACACGACCCATTGAACCACAGCATTAACAACACACAAATTGAGCAAAAGACACATACAAGGTTTCTTGGTTTAATTATCGACGAGTTCATGAATTGGAAGTAACACGTGAAGTTCCTCACTAATAAATTAAGACCGTTTCTTTAAAAAGAAGATGAAATAAGACTAATTTTATAATTTCTGAAAGTTATAAAAATGTTATCATCATTGTCCAAGCACAAACCGGTGGCATAACCAAATTAATTTCCAACTCTGTTTTCAATATAATTAACGTGTCTGTAGACAGAAAATACAAAACAAAATCAGGTTTATCTCAATTACTACTCAAGTACAAAATAGTACTGAGAGTGTAGTTAATATTGTTACAGATATTGCTGACTTTCAGAGTATTAACTAAACATGACACAACTATCAAACACTAACAAAAGTAATAAAACTGAATAGTAAATGTGTTAGTGGTAAAGTTATTCTCTCTCTCTCTGTATTGTTAATATTTTGTTTTATTTACGGTTCTTTATTGTTATTTTTATTGTTTTTTACATATGTGCATGTACGATTGTACGCAATACATATGTTTGTTAGGTCAACGGTATATAAATAAAATACATAATGTAATGTAATGTTGTTGTTTTTTTTCTGTGCATGAAAGTAAATTTTTGTAGAGATACTTGTTGATGTAAAAGCTAGTTTTTATGTAGAGGAATTTGAGAGAGGATTTGATATTATACTAGGGTGTCATGGAATTTAGTCAATTTTTTTGCCTAATAATTGCTTTATAATAAGACGGTTACAAATTAAAATTCAACGTCTAAAAATAACGGTCTGTGTAATTTGAAATCTTTATTAATGTTCTAACCGTAAAACTCGTCTCAATAATTTATACTTTTTTTTATCATTCCTTTCACTACATTTTTTTTAACAAACATGACTCATGCTCTTTTAAGGAAACACTTTTGCAAAATAATTCAACATCGAAAATCACACTAACATTCGCACTGTGGTTTTTTTTAAACAAAACAGAAAAAAAATAAAATTTATTGCTTTAATTTTGTTTTCAAATTTTATTGCCACCTGTAATAAATTGAGTTCATATCAGAATAGCGGATTTTTTTTTTTAAATGAATGAAATATCACATAAAGTTTTATCATCAATATTTGATTTGAAAACTTTTAACGTCTCACATGAATGATTGAAATTTTAAAATTATAGTTATAATAAAATGTCAATGTTTTGTTTGGAATCATGTTTTATTTTACAATGAAATGTTTAGTTATAAAAAAATTGGAATTTCTCTGATTATAAGACATATGAATGAAAACAACTTTTTCATTGAGTTTTAAATGAAAAAGAAAGTAAATTTTATATTCGTATATTTGATAGAAACTTACCAGAATTCAAACTAATTTGACTTGTGTCTGAACTTTTTCGACTATGTGCTGAACTTTGTAAGGAATTTAAACTTTTGGAATCACTCTCAATTAACTTGTTGGCCGCTTCCAATTTGGCCAGTAATTGCAATTCTGCTGTCGGTATTGATTCTGTTTCCATATTTCGAACGTTGTTATTGTCAGATTCGGATGTCGAGAGTGTCATGCTGAAGTGATTTTTTTTTTAATATTTAATGGTATGTTATTTTCTTGCTCGTATGAGATTCTTTCTATTATTTATTACAGAATATTATTTTCCCATTCACTGAAATTTTATTATTTTTTTCTGTTATTATCTCATGTGATGTATTTTTCAGGATCTCTTTTTTATTATGATGAATGATGGGAGTAATAAATAATGAGTTTGTTATTCTCCTTTTTTTATGTGTCGTTTTATAATAAATAGTGAAAAATTATTATTGTTAAAAAAAAAATTGCACGTAAATCACTTTTTATTATTTATTGCTTAGGTCCTTAAAATACGGACTTTTTCTTCATAAAATTAATATTAATAATATTAGAAAATTTTATATGTAATTCACAATTAAAAATAATACTTTGACGGTGTGTTAAAATTTTTGTTTTGTGATTTGTGTCATTACAAAGCACTTTTTACGATGTGTTTCGTATTTAATAATTCTTGATTCTCTTTTAAACTTTTCAGTTTAATTTTTAATAACTCAACGTGATACACTTTACTTCATCAATTATAGTTATTTGCACGTCAAACTTTAATTGCACGTTTTCCTGGTTGAAATATAAATCAAGTGCTTTATTTAACCATTTAATGAGTAAAAGTGATGTATTTCCTTCTTTTTTATAATAACTACTGTTGGTGATTAGTGAAAACTTCCTACAAAGAGAAAAAAAGAATTATATTAGAATCAGATTTTTAAATTTAAGATTACAATTAAATGAATCAAGAAAATAGGTCAAATAAGTTGAGATAGCGTGTTTTAAATGTATTGCATTGGAATTTGTAACGGAAAATCACCGTTGGCAAAAAAAAAGATTTTATTTCACATTTAAATGTTCTTATACGTAAAGGACGGGATACGAGTCCATTTTGAGTGAATCATCCATTTTAGAAAACTACACCATTATAATTTTTTTTTCATTTTTGGAACTTTTTTGACGTTCCGCGATTTTTTTGCAAACTGTGACTTTAATTCCGAATCAAAATTTTCGAAAAAATCAACCTTTGGATAATTCTACCATTTCGTTACAGTTGGTACATTGAAATCTCACTTAACAAGTTTAAGAGAGTACGTAGGATAATCCATTTGATCCATGTTCAGGCTATCGATAGAATTCTTTGTGGTGAGTAAGAAACTCCATATTAACTTCATATTATTATTTTCCTACTTTTTGCAGACGATATAGCAATTGTATCAGAAGACCCAACAACACCTCAAGAGGCTTTGAATAAATGGAGAGTTGCTTTAGAAGGAAATGGCCTGAGAATAAGTAGAAGTAAAACCGAGTAGGGGAGGATGTGGCATTTTGGTTCATGAAAGTTTGAATGCAAAATAAACATATAAATAATATAATATTTAATTAAATAAATACACAAATCTGTGCTTCAAAATCTGAATTTTGAAAAATGAAAACCATAACCATTATTATTTTTAGAATCTTTTCTGAATTTGTAATAAAATAAAATGTTGTATTTATACAAATTTGCCCCATATATGGGGTATTTTCGTACATGATATGGGGCATTTTCGTTTTTGTTTCATAAATAATAAAGTAATGAATTTTTTCTTCTGTATCTATTGTATTTATTTAAAATACAATTTTAAAATCTCATTTCAAGAATTAACTAACAGGTGTTAGCGCGATTTTTCAGGCTTTTGGGTTTAACATATTCCAACAATTTCGTTTGCGAGTAAACGAATACAAACAACAATTCTTGTACATTTGTACATAAATTGTGTACATACATAAGCGTCTTATTAGTGGATGTACGAAAATGCCCCACTGATGCATTTAAGTTGTTTTTTTAATTTTTATAGATGATTTTAATTGTTTTGAAAAAACTACTTTTTTAACTGTTTAATTATATTATAAACTTGCCTTTCATTATATCTAATTAAAAAAAATTATAAAAATTCTTGATGAGAAATACATTTTTCTACTTTGTGAAAAGCTGACTTGACCTTCCTCTAAATGAAAAACATCAATTTTACAAGTGTCAGTTAAATAACATAAAATATCTTTTTGGAAGCTTAAATACTTTTATAAAAGCGATCTTAATTGACTGTTAAAATTGATTTTGTGATATTAAAACATTTAAAAATAACGAAATACAACAATGCCCCGTGTACCAAAATGCCCCATTCTCCCCTACATGTATCTCCCATTTGCGGATCCAGGAGATCCCGTCCCAGATATCTATATACAAGAGACATCGGCCAATGGTACCTGTCACGATGATGTATCTGCGCGTATTCAAACAGCCTGGATGAAATGGCACCAGCTTACTCCTGTTCTATGTGATAAAAGATTACCTCTGAATTTAATAGGAAGGATACACTCGGCAGAAATAAGACCCTCAATGCTGTATAGTGCCCAAACCTGGACAATGTACAGAAAGTTCAATAGAAAAGAGTCACAAAAATTGATCGATACAAAGTGAAGATATAAGAACCTGCATGGGAATTAAAGAAGCAATCGCAGACAAGATAGAAACAAGCCAATTAAAGTGGTACAGCTACATAAAAACACGTGAGACTCAAAACAATTACATTTTCACTCAAGCTCTGAATATACAAACTAACAACATTCCACCACCCCGAAGAGGCAGACGTAAAAATAGTTGGATAAGCCAAATGGAAAACAAGCTGCAAACATACAACATCAGACAAGACATTTTAAACGACAGAGGAAGATATAGGCTTAGAATCCATACGAGACAAGCTAACCCAAGGCATTAGAGCCATATTTGGATTTCATTTAAAATGTAGTATATTTTGAATGAATAAAGCTGAGGAAGAAGAAGAAACTTCAAATAAATAGGAAGAGAACCCACCAGAAATACTTTTGATAGGTTATGCCATTTAACGAGGAAGAGACGAA
Source organism: Culicoides sonorensis (assembly GCA_900002565.1). NCBI lineage: Eukaryota > Metazoa > Arthropoda > Insecta > Diptera > Ceratopogonidae > Culicoides > Culicoides sonorensis. The sequence continues at coordinate 118,459 of LN483619.1, read as the reverse complement.
ATTTAATTTTTTTTGTATCATACCATGTAAAATTTATGTAACCCAACCAAAACAATATAAAAGTCTCCATTCGTATCATGTCAATAGGAGTAGTCTCATATTGTTTGGCTTGCATTAATAAAAATAATTATTTAATGTCTTTCCATTATTTATGAAGACGATATTTAATCTTCATTGTTACAGTTACACCATCACACAAAAAAAAATAAAAATAGAAAATTATATCTATTATTATGATATTTTTTTCATCATAAATATGTTGCACCACTTTTGTTTCGCAATAAACGTGTGAATTTTTTTTCATCTTTTTCTTACTCTACATTTTTTATTTTTCATTTCCTGAACAAATATGCTGAAAATATTTATATTACATTTAATATCCATGTTAATTGTTTTCACATGCCCATTTGTTTGCATGATGTTTCAAAACAAATATTCATTTAAATGTTTCGCTTTAATAATTTTAAGATAATTTTAACATTATAAGTATGATGAAGTAATAACAAATAATTTTTGGAGCATCTATTAGATGAATGACCTTAATTTTCTTACATCCACTTTCTTTGTGAGTGATATTTATTGTTTTAGAGTCGAATTTCAGCTGTTAAAATAAAATTATTTTGGAAAAAAAGATAAAATTAAACTAGAATTCAAAGGTAAAAATAATAAAGCGAAATAAAAAGTATTTTTATAACTTTTTAAATAAAGCGGCTCTGACCAAAAAAAAAAGTTCCTAAAAATAACAATTTAATTTACAGCTCTTTTAATGGTTATTTACATACATTTAATACATTTAACAAAAATAATAACAAACATTTTAATTTTTTTTTCCATTTTTATTAACGAAAACAAACTTCTTTTATTATTATATTGTCTGATTAAAGAATAAAACGTGGAAGTAAAATGTAATTTTTTTTGTTTTTTACATTTAAATAAATATTAATTGACAAACAAACATTGGCAGAATTTGTTGATGACGACGCGACGAAAAAAAGAAACAAAACGCATGAATTATGTTTATTCATAATAAAAAAAAATAATAAGCAATAATTATAATAGCAAAGTAAGTTTTTAGGTTTTGCAAATATAAAAATATGATTATTGATAACGGTTCTCAATTTTTTTTTAATTTTCTTTGAATAAAAAAAAAATATTTAAAATCCGTGTCGTGTATCAATAGTTTTAAATTAATTTTTATTGTTATTTTAAATGCACACTTCTTTCACTGAGCTAGAAAAAATTTAATTACTCAAATAAAATTGGTTGAGAGTTTGCACGAATATGATGTCGTTGCTCTAAAAAAACACACGATAAAATACTCAACGTGAGACGTGACAATGCATAAATAAGCATTCCCATATTTCCGGCTTAAAATGTTAAAAAAGTTGATTTAGATCAGAAGGAGGCTTATTCAACTCTTATCGTACTTTACATGTAAATGAACGAACTATTTAATTGAATTGAAAATGATTTCGTTATAATTTACAGCATTAGGGTGAGCCAAAAATATTTCTTTGTGAATTTTTGTTGATGATGATGATGATTAGACAAGGGTATACCCACCTCAGCCACTACTACATTGGGCTTTTTGTTGGCTGTCTTTCGACTTACCCTAAATTATATTCTTTTTTAACGATACTTATTTCCTTCAAGAAATCATATATCAAATGAAGTTTCATTCCAAAGTGGGCCGTTGGATTTATTTGTCCATTCAAACACCCATAATATCTCCTTCTCCTGTTTTTAAGTCCACTACAGAAGCAGAGAATGTGCTGAGCACTTTCTTCTTTTGCTTGACATATTCTACATAAATCTGTTTCACTTATATTCATTATCTTAAGGTGTTTTAATACATGTGAGTGTCCCGTAAGGAATGCCACCAAAACTCTTACTTGACCTGTGGTCATTCCTAGAAGCTCTTTAGTACGAGTGGTTGACCATTTGGGTATAAGATTATCCACGTGTTCGCTTTGCAGATCTCAGTACCAAGTTGATTCATCTATGAGCCACTCAAATATTGCAGACTTTGCTATTTTTAATGAAATTCCTAAGCATGGTTCTATACCGGCATAAGTTGAAGCTGAACCTTCCCTAACATTTCTGTAATGCTTTACAATTTTCAAATACTTGTATTTTTTGAAGTTGAAAAACCTTACATAAAATGGGACGACCCCGATAGACCTAACTGATGTCCTCTGGTATATTATTCTAGGTTTTACTCTCAAGAATCCGAAAGAGTAAAAGGAAGATGGAGTCTTAGATACAACTTTGAACTGCAACGTGAATATGGGGAACCAAACATTGTAGAAATCGTAAAAATTAACCTTTAACCGAGCTCTAGCAATCCTGTTTCGAAATGATCCAGACGGCCGTCGAGGTGTTGGGTGACCTAAAGTGAGATGAATCGACAACGTCCATTTGGATTTGAGGACGTTAAGAGTGATAAACTGGCAACAGGACACTGGAAACAGTTCCTTCAAGTTAAATTGAATCAGCTTTCATTGATGCTCTGTAATTCTAGTGAATATTCAGATCACCCTAACCCTATAAAAGAATATTCGCTTGTAACACAGAACACCGGTTCTTTGTTATTTATTTATTTAAATTTCTTCCCATTGTTTTGCACACACCATTTAAAATAGCATCCATTTAATTAATTCTGAATACATTGTTGGATTCACCAAAATAATTCACATTTATTCGTCCATATAACTTTTGAAAGCAACAACAACAAAAATTATACAGAATAAATAATGACTTCATCATCACCAAATTTTTTTTTACGACACAAGTACAGACAAATAACCTTGAAATAGAATGTTTTAACAAAAATTAAAATCATATTCAATTCAAATATAAAGAAGAAAAAAAATATTAATTGTCTAAAGCTGACATTTAAGACACGTATAAGAATAATAATAATCATATTAGTGATTATGACGGCCTTACAGTAATAAAAATGTTATTAAGTGGAGGTGTGCATCAACTTTTATAATAATAATAAAAAAAAAATAATAACTTTGTTGCCTATTTCATGTACATATGAAATGCTAACAGCAAAAAATTATTCCCATTGTATTTTGATTGTACAATTTTTATCTGGATATTCTTTTCATTTTAATTTAATTTTTTATTTATAATGAACTATTGTTTGACTTACATGTTTGAAATAACATTTTGCGTATCAACATGAATTCTTTTCGTGATGTTGAAAGCATTGGTGCAGTTCACAAAAGTCAGGAAAATAAAAACATTGTCTGGGTCAATTCAGAACAACATTTAATTTGCACGTATTATTTGTAAATATTTGTACTAAGTAAAAGTTTGTTGTTAACATCAAAAAGCATCAAAAGAATGCAATTTAATAATAGGCTGGACAAGTATGCAAATTTTTCTTTAAAGTACATCATCTTTTACCGTTGTTAACTACATTGAAGCAGCACCTCAAACGGTATTTTTTTTCTCATAAGCAGAAAAAGTGCATATCATAAGATTTCATTTAAAAAAATTTCATGAATTAAAAAAAAATAAAAGTAATTTGTTTTCTAAAATTGGTACAACAAGGTCGACAACTTCCTTTTAAACATTGTTGACACACACACTGTGTATTAGGATGGAACATGTTAGTTTTTGTTTAACAATTGACATGAATACTTTTTTTCATATAGAGGCAATTCATCATTTGGCAGGTATTTACATTAAAAAATAAATTAAAATTTTGTCACCATTCAACATTTTCATGACATGTTATTTTAAGATGATTGAATTTAAAAAATTTTTGATTGCAATTTTGATAATTACTTTAAATGGCATGACGTGTCTAATTTTACTTAATTTTTTAAAAGTTATTTAAGTTGAGTTATGTTTAAACAATTTGCATCAATTTCTGTTTTAAATTCAAAATGAAGTTGAGTGTTGGCGGATTCAAGGCTTTTTCTTTCAATATGAATTGAATTAACGCACAAGCAATGTACATGTCTATAAAATCAAATGAATTTTCAGTAGTATTGAATGAACAATAAAATTGCTATAAAAATAGGTTTTTTATTCATTAAGACGAACTGCCATTAAAAAGATTCAAAAAAAATCTTAAGTTAAGCCGTGGTTCAGTTTTTGTCGTCAGAGCCTATTTAAGCCTTTTTTATGACAATTCTAGTGAAATTTCAGGAGATTCTCTATTAAAACATCTCGAAAATGAGGCTCATCGTAAGTTCAGGTCCAATTTAAAGAAAAAAAATTCTGATGGCATGCCATGGCACTTAAAAATTTATCATTTCAAAGGTAAAACTCATCATCATCGAAATATGACATTACAATAAAAGCCAATTCATTCGTCATTACTGTCATTAATTTATTTATTATGTTATACAATACACAGAAAAAAATTGATAAATATATTTGAAACTATACTCGGTAAAGTTCAATAACATTTTTGTTGTTGCTTTTATTACAAGTTTTTTTTCCATTTCGTATAAATTTTTTTCTTCAATACAGTTCGTACCTTTTACGCTAAAAATAGTGTGTTGAATAAATATTTATTATAAAATTGATGTACGAGCTTCGCATACAAAAGTCAAAACAATTTTGGAATAGCTGTTTTACTATTATTTCTTGATTGCAAACAAAATAATGTACCGTAATGAAAAATTATTATAATCATTTTTATAATCTCTTTTTTTGCATTTAACTTTACAACAATACAATGCTGGTTAAAAGTAAAATTGCCGAATTCCATTCAAGGTATCTTTTGTTAGATGAATTTAAATTGCGTTAAATTATGATTATTTTATTTATATTATTAATATATTTTTTTTTTTAGAATTAAACAGTATTCAAATTATTTAAAAAAAATTATATTATGATATTTAATGCTTATTATGTCAAATAACGTTTAGTGAAGTTTTTTTTTATTTTTTCTGTCAGTTTTTTTTATTGAGAAGATATTTAAAAGTTATTCCAAAATGTAAATTGAACAATAAATCAGTTTCAGAGTTAGGCTCAGATATGGCGTTCCAGGATATTGAACTGTGGGTAGTGAAAGGGGAGTGGAGAACGCATCGTATTCCATCTCATGCACTGTTTGTAAAAAATGTGTCACTTGTTTGCCATTTGTGGTCTCTTAATATATGAAATATCGACTTGGTCAGTTCAGCAAAGTTGCAGCTTGAAATATTCTCTAAAATTTTGCCTCAGGTCACTTTTACCTAAAACTTACGAAAACATGATTTTTTTACTCAAAAATGTAAAAATTTCTTTAAATTTACATTTTTTCTGTTGTAAATTTTTAGTGGAAAAGCATTTTCGGTGTAATGTCCAATGGTGGTGATTTGGCGTATGCTGTCGGACATTTCGGCTCTGATAGTCAATCCCACAAAAAGGTCAACATAGTCTGTAGTGATCTTGTAGTCTTTCTTGTAGTCATTATCATATTAGACTGCTAAGAATATCTGTTTCATTTAGTTGAGACATTGAATATTATATTGATGAGGATTTTTCGAAATTTCAAAGCCAAATTAAGCTTTATCTTTAATCTCTCATTATTATTTCAATTCAATATTATTATTAAGATTGTATGATACAAAAAAAGTAATTATAAAAATTTTGTCATTTTTAATTGCTTTGACATTAATTCAGCCCATATTTAACATTGACATGTCAGCTAGAGATCCCAGAACTCCATTTGATTTAATGATAAATTTAGCAACAATTTTAATGTACGTCTTTCTTGTTTTTTTATGATAAGTTATTGCTTCGTATTTGTAATCTCCTACCTAAGACAAAGATAATGCATTAATAAATATTTAAGGTTCAAATTAAATTAAAATTCAAAAGAAACCGGAAGGACTTTGGTAGGCCAAAAACCTTTGAATTTTTCATCAATTTCATAATTGATTACTGCTTGCATATGCTAAAAAAAGCGTTTGATCTTAATTTTCTTATGAAAACCTTCTAAAATTTTAGTTTAAGCTCACATTAAATGGACATTTTAATACTTTCGCAGCTTGGTTGACATCTAAATTATTTGTATCATTGCCTTTCAACATGTGACACATTATGCGAGCTAATGAAATTTGAGGAGAATTTAAGCAGAATGCAAATTTATTACACTCATTATATGTCAAGTCGAGCAGATAGGGATTATAACGACCAGCTGAATTTCGATGATAGAGCCTTATATTTGACATTACATCATTCGTATTTCTATGCGTATAGATCATTGTTATCAATCCACTACTTTTTCGTGATGCTTTAAGGAAGCATGTCACATTGACAATGTGTTCAGGATCAATATCAACACACTTGAAACTTGTTGCTTTAACATAATACCACTTTTCTCCTTTCTAAAATTATTGTTTAATTTTTAATTGTTATTCTTAAAAATAAAGACAATTATAAAAAATATAACCGTAAAGAAAGGTGTTAAGATTAAAATGAAAAATAATAACAAAAATATTGTTAAAGGATGTTGCATTCCGATTAAAGATCAATCTATCACTGATTTAAATTCAACAGTTTTGATTCAAGCGCTTTAGAACAAAGAATTAAAATTACTTCGAATTAAACAATTTTTTTGCAGATTTGCAATCAAATAATTTTGACCAATTAAAAACCATTATTAGTTTAATTTTCGATTAAAATTATAATTTTTTCATCCTTAATTGTTGAAATTGAAATCATTTAAATCCACGATATCAGCTTAAAGCTTCAGTGTTGATGTGACAATAAAGATGAATAAAAATTAAAAAAAAAAGTAATCCAACAATAATCTGGAAGTACTTCGATCAAATTTAAAAACTCTCAAAAAATAACACTGTAAAACTAATTTGGGTTCCAGGACATTACAACAGCCAAATCTGCAATATTTGAATGGCTAAAAGATAAATCAATCTCTTATTGGGAAGTAGCACGTACAAAGGAGCTGCTAGGAATGAGTAAAGTTCAAGTGAGAGTACTTGTTCCTTCTTTACAGGCCAGATTGCCCAAACACTTGAAAGCCATGAATTTTAGCGTTAACGACTCCTGCAGAATTTGTCAAGAAGAAGAAACTGCAGAACACATAATTTTTGTCTGTAGAGGACTCGAAAACCGAAGAAGACGTTACTTTTTGTGTTTTTCACTAGAGTTTACAGTCGACTAAGTTTTTAACCAGAGCTCGGAAAAAAGCAAAGCCAAAAAAGCCGTTTCGTTTTGGCTTTGGCTGAAGCAAAAGCAAAATGAAAAAATTATTTTAGCTTCGGCTATAGCAAAAGCCAAAGTCAATTTTTTTTTGACTTTTGGCTTTTGCTACAGCAAAAGCTAAAATTATTTTTCCATTTTGCTTTTGCTTCAGCCAAAGCCAAAATATCTTTGGCTGTTTTGGCTTTTGGATTAAGTAATTTAAATTTTTATGTATAAATTTTGTCATAGAACATAATTTTTACTTTTTTAAATTTAATTTTTATTTTTTTTTTCAAATTGTTGTTAGTTTACCATAAAAAACCCGTTATTTTGTACACTTTTTTTATTAAAAAAGTATTTTTCGTTTTATAATTGCTTAAAGCTTAGTATGACAACTTTTTTCAGTAAAGTCAGGACATTTATTTTTTTCCTTAAAAAATGTATGCAAATTAATCAGGGCAGCTACTCCTTCCTCATATTCCACCAGCCAAACTTCAAAAGCTAATTATGAAATCCTTCCCCATAATTTTTAGCTGTGTGCAAAGTGAAAAACAAACGCTTTTTTGTAAAATCATACATATTACGGCTAATTTTGGGTAAAAAATGGTTCTAGACAATATTCCAATTTAACATTCTTTAAGAAAATTGTCTTAGCTTTTCAAAAATACTATATTCCTTATGCTTTGTACACATAGTAACGGCGCAGACCCATAAAAAAACACCCGGTTTTGAAATTCAATTAAAAATGGCCAACGACGCACTCATTTTGTTTACATACCTAATATAAAGGAATTTCATTTCACGTGCATAAAACTTATTAAAGCTAAACAGGTAAAAAAATATTTGTATTTTTACTTAGATTTGATTAGTTTATGATCATAGTGTACTCCCCAAATGTGAAAAATCGAAAAAAATTAACTTAAGAACCATTTTTTAAATTTTTTATTACAAAAAGCCAAAATTTAATTTGCTTTGGCTTTTCGGCTTTTTTGGCTTTGGCTTTGCTTTGGCTGTAGCAAAAGCCGAAAAAGCCAATAGTCAAAAGCCAAAGCCAAGCTTTTTCCGAGCCCTGTTTTTAACTTAATTTCATTAACATACATATCGAATCTTAACAAAAAAAAAATTGCAAATTATAATCACGTACTTTTTTTAATCTAATTTTTTTTTCAAATTTTTCATCATCATTTAAATACACATCTCATATTCTAATCATTGAATTTCCAAAGCACGTCATTCAGAAAAGGTGCAAATTTTTATTAATCAAACCGCTAACTAGTGCAGAAATTATTTAATTTCCTTTTTTTATTTAATTTAAGCTCGTGATACTCTCACTTTGCATCATAAATACGTTCATTTCATGTGATTATCATAATTATACTAATTCAATTTGATATTTTTGTATGCATGAACAAACAATTTTTTCTCTCTCTTTTTCTATTTAATCTGCATCATGCTGACAGTCATTCAAATTAATTTTTAATCATATTGCACAAAAGTATTTCTCTTTGTAACTGTATATATGAAATTTTATAATCAATGTTAAAGAAAGTGACGATAAAAACGATGATGATAAGAAAAGTTTTAATAACGAAACGCTGATTAATTCATATTTAAGTTTCAGTTATGTTAACTAAGGCGTGTCATAAAGAAAATAATATTAAAATGAATTTATGTTTTTTAACCACGACCTTGTTAATAAAATTTTCAATGGTGTTTAATGACTCAACCAAAAAGAATTGAATGAATTAAAATAACCGAAAAAAATTGAATTTAGTTCAATTAATTTAATGCCATTGTACTACGTTAATCATTTATTGTAATAATAATTTATAACAGCTATGAATGATTTTGTTGAGAAAGGAAAACATACATTTTTAAAAAGAATTTGTATTGAGATACAAATCAATTTTGATATTGCTTAAAACACAATAACATGAAATTAAGTTAATCTATTTGCCATTCATCATTTTTTATGCTGTTAAATGAACTGAATGAAATGTTAACTTGTTAGAGATGTTTGTTGTTGATAACTTTAAAGTGAAATGAGTACAAAAAATTTAATTTGTTATCGCTTATGTTCTACTTGTCTTTATGTTTTTAGTGCAATTTGTAAAAAAAATGTACTATCCCTGAAGTTTTTCTCAATAAGAAATCAAATGAAATCTTAATGACATCTCAATAAGATTACTATGGAGATCTTATTGAGAAAACAGCTGAAAATATTCCAAGTTTTTCAGTATCAAAATGAACACCGATTTATGGTTCATTTTTATGGCAAGTATTTTTTCATTGTTCTATTTTAATTTTATTTCAAATTCTTGTATTTCACAACAAATTAAGCTTAATAATTTTGATTTACCATTTATTCAAAATAAATTAAATGAAAATAAAAAGTATTTTACGAGAAATAAGACTCAAAAGTAAAATTTAATTTGAAGCGGCAAAATAGAGTCAATCAGAATATTTTTTATTCTACTCACACTTGTAATTAAGAACTTTTTTTTTCATTTAATTTTAACTTTTTTTCTAATATTTCACTTATTTTGTTGTCAAAGACAAGTAATTTTTAAAAAATTAAAATAAAACAATGAAATTTCTTACCAAATTTTGATTTTAAAAATTAAAACGCTGGAAAACAAAAATTCGCATCCACATCCATCAAAGTCTCGATCGATACTGATTGATCGAATAAAATAAAATTTACATTTAACCTCATAGACACGCATACATCTGTAGCACATACCATAAAAACTTTAGAATATTTTGCGTGCTAAAAATGAACCATACATACAGTCTATAGTCGTATAAACGCTAAAATATGAGATTTTGACATTTCTTCTTGAGAAATTTAACAACAGGGATTATAAACGGTTGTTCGTCGTCACTCTGACAGTCTGTCACTGATCGCTATCCATAACTCCAGAATGGACCACCGGAGCGAGGTCGATTTTTTTATGTTAGATAGAAGAGTTTACAAGAATGAACTTCAGCTTATTAGCTTTGAGATTGAGGTTCAGAGTCTCCAGAGCCTGAAAACGGTCAAAAGCCCAGATTTTTCCAAAATGGTCATTTTCAAAATGGTAGATTGGTTTAATTTTTCTCAAAATGGCCGTTTTTTTCTAAAATTTTAAATGACGGAATTTTTAAAAAAATTCAAAATTGAGGGTTCTTCAAAAAATTCCAAAAAAGCGGATTTTGAGTTTTTCAAAATTCATCTTCTCCTGTTTCCTTTGACACATATGATTCAGAATATCTTCAGTCAGTTTGTAATCATTACAACAAACCTGACACATCTTCAAACCATATCTAATGTACAAAATTGCCTTGAGTGTTTTAATCGACATTCGGTTAGTCAAACGATTTTTGATCAAATTCATTTGACTAAATATTCGTTGAACGTCTACCCTGAAATACGGAAGTGATAAAAGATCCAGGACGCCAGATCGCCAAATCGTAAAACGAATTATTTCCTGCTGCATCTTGATATTTGTACACTTATGCCCAAAATTTCGTCGTTGAAGTAGTTTCGATTCAGGAAATTTTATGTAATTAAAAGTCACAATTTTAATGAACAAAAAATTTGAGGCGAAGAGCCCAAATTATGTAATGAAAGAGCTGAAAAAGCTCCAAGGGTCTTTTGAACCATGTTGGGAGCCAAAAAATTCAAAAATGAGGCAGATCTAGCTCCGAAAGAGCTAAAATGGTCACCCTGGAATCAAGTTTCATCTAAATGCACTTCTACAAACCGCTCAGTGGATAGGAATTTTCATTTTTTGTCTTTGCAATGCACACATTGTAGGCGTTTCAAAGAATTTCAAATTAAAGCGTAGATTTGGTAGATTGAAGTCAGTTATGACAGCTTCAATCATGTATGAAAAAAGTATCAAAAGAACAAAGTTGACTTCATACTTGAAAACTTTAAAATGAGACAAGTACCCTTAATTCTAGTCACGTAAAATGCCTGGCGTCTAAAGATGTCTTATGCTAAGAAATGCACAATCAATTGATTAAGAAACAAAAAAAAAACAAAAAAGAAAATTGGACAGCTTCACTAAATTTTGAGTAATATCATATAAGGAGTCAAATGACAAAACCAATAAGAAGAAACCTTTTATTGAAGAAAATTGTATTTTTTCAATATATCAACAATTTATTTATTGCTGCAGACATAAATTTTACTATGAAACACATAATCATCTACAAAAAAAAGTATAAAAAAAATTATGATCACTATAAATTTTCTTTAATATAACTCAAAACAGTCCTTTTCTTAAATTATGATCTTACTGTGCATTTAACCCCTTTTTTATGCAATACTTTTAGGAGTAACATAAAAGAATCAACATTGTCTTACAGTACAAAAAGAAAAATTCTTGGCAAAATGAATTGAAACTGCCTCAAAGTAATGAAAAATTCTCATACAATGTTTATGATTATTTTTTATTTTCATTGGAAAAAGTCATCACTTGAATTTTCACATGAACTAACATATTTCCAGGAATTATTACGTTATTTTATTTCTATTGACATGAGAGACTTTATTCACAATGTGTTTTGTCATAAAAATGTTTCAGTAACAAATGTCTTCGGTGTTTAATTTTTTGCTTCTCTCGATATAAATATCCATCTCGTCATATTTATGACTTTTGGTGTCTGTGTCTGTCGTGATCTTATTTAATCAATTTTTGTTTTTTATTTTCTCGAATGAATGGTGTCTGTAAGAAATGGTAGTTAAATTAAATAACTTTGAATAAATAAACAAGAAAACGGAAGAAAGACTATAAAATGTTCATTAAAATTAACAGAATTGAACTTAGTTGCTACATAAATAATTGAATATCATAATTTGAAGTCAATGTAAAAAAAAAAGATCAAGATCTCCGGTGTTTAATATCTTGTTATTATTACATTAATTTAACACGCGTGTTTTTTGAGGCGTCAACATACTTTAACTGTAATCTGTATTAAATTTGTTTGATTAAATGTATGCCTTTCATTGAGAGAGTCGAGACTTGATTTGAAATTCTCTTGTAAATTTATGTTTTATGTAGAGAAAAATTATAGTAAGAGGTCACTCAACTTTCAACATAGCCTTCAAATGTACTGATGTAATAAAGGTAAAAGTTCATATTCTCTTTTGATTTGCTAAATTATATGGCAATACCATTTAAATTCTATGAATATTCCGTTGGCTTTTATTTTACATACAAAGTTTCATTTTGAATGTTGATTTTAAAGCAATTTAAATACAAAATTCTTTGAAAGGTGAAGAAAATGCGCTTTTGTACTATGGTCCGTTAACTGTCCATGTTAATCCCTCGTTTAGCGTCGGGGCGTGGCCAGGCATTTTTTGATTAAATATTGAATTGTGTTCGAATTCTTGCTAGCTTTGACTTCGAACAAGCGGAGATGTCTTGTAGTCATAACTGGACAAAACAGGTTCGAAGAGGATTGAAGCACTGAATAATTCAAGGGGTCAAAATGTCTAAACCAAACATGAGTGTTGCTGTTGATCGACGACTTTCTACAGATTCCAGGTTGAAAGTTTGACACATTTGCTGATAGTTGAATTTGTTGTGAAATGCATTTAAACACCCTTTAATGGATCCGGTTTCTTCATGTTTTTTCTATTCATAATAAACTATAGAGAATAAAATTTAGGTCAAATTTTTGTACTACAGAGATGTTCTTTAAATGTTTTTAAATCTCAAAGAAATAATTTAAAAATTTTGGGTATCACAAATACAATTCAATTTATCATACAATATTTTTGCATAAAATTGCTTTGATATACAGACAAATATTATTGACACGCATTACCCAGCCTACGATCAATACAAAAAGCATCAATTATTATTATAATTCTTATCATCATTTCCATAAGTATTTTATTTTTTTCAAATCTGTGATTAAATTTATTATTGCATAACGGATAAAATTTATATTGCTGCGTTTTTTTTTGTTTTTAATCTCGCATGAGTGTATTGTGAGCATGTTTCATACTCATCATCATCATAATATTAATAAATAGAAATCGTGTATATGGAATTAGAACAATAAAATCAACGAATATAACCTTGATAGGCAACACACTATACGATATTTTACTCTGATTATCTCATGAAATGCATATTTTCACTGTGATCGATTGAAGATGTAATTTGAATTGATTCAATTGAAATGTTTTATGCAAAAAGGACTTTATCAGACAATTGACGCCACTTTAGCACTTAAATGAGAAAAAACATCTGACATAATACACCTAAAAATAATAAGGAAATTCTATACCATTATCTAAATGAAGAGAAAATCATGATTTTTGTTTATTCAGTATAAAAGTTGAATTTTCTGAGGTTTTGAGTAAGAAAAGAGAAGGAACGGAAAAAATGAATTATTGGTTTATTGTCATCAAACTATGTTTCAAGTTTCACCATTATCATCATAAGCATTATTATTATTATCATTGAAGAATATATTGAACTATTAATGTAATGATAATAAAATGAGATGATATCTAATATTAATTCAATAATGGTCTTATATCATTTAATGGGTCCGATAAAATCAATTTAATTTTTGGTATGATTCTTGATACAAATTCATTTTCAAAATATTCCTTAAATGTTCAAAGGAACACAGTCGTAATGAATTGGCTCAAAAAATGGATTCCTTCCATTTTTATGACGACCTGAGTCACTCAGGGGCGGATTGAAAATTATTAGCGGCCCTGCCATTCTGTATGATTTTCTTTAAAATTTACGATCAACTTAACTTTTACAAGTCGATCGACGATACGGGCCACTGCCTGAGTGAAAAAACAATTCACATTCGAACAACAAATATTTAAACAATTAACTAAATAATCGTCCATCCTTCCAACAATTCATGTCATTCACAACTCGATTCTAGTTTCGAGTCATTTGTATGACAATTTAACACACATTAACAAAAATTGGCATATAACGATCAGAAAAAAAACTACATTCATAAATTTTCTGTATAATGATGATAAAAAGTGACACATGTTCAGCGTGTGACATATTTTCACATTTTTCTCTAAATTACATCATTGAACTTTTTTTTCTTTTGCATGATAGTGTGATGTGAAAGTCCCATGAGATTAATAATAATAATGTAGGGACAGAAAAATAAGTACATAATGACATCATGGAAAGGTTCGGCATGTTATAATACACTAAATGGCAGAAAACTAAGCTATAAAATTACAATAAGAACGAATTTTATGTTATATATGGTGAACAGGTAAGCCAATTTATTTAATTTAGGAACTGGGTAGAATGGGAAAATAGCATGGAAATGGCTAAAAGTTTTTGACCATGAATTTAGCGAGATAAGAGAAGGTGAGTCAATTACTTCATTTCATTTCTCTACATTTATTTGGCAACAACAGGCAAAGCCCTAGGCTACAAGAATTCATCATTGACTACTTAATTCTATTCTTGAATTCTAATCTCCTAATACTAAAATCAATTTTATCACAGGCTGCATTTAATTCCCTCATCACTCTACTCATAGGTTGGTAAAAAAGTGTAGTTTCTCCTGCTAGCTTTGGCTTTGAACAAGCGAAGATGTCCTGTGGTCACAACTTAACAAAACAGGTTCAGAGAGGACAAAAGCTCTGAACAGTCCAACTTTGAAGTCAAGATGTCAAAACCAAACATGAGTGTTGCTGTTGATCGACGACTTTCCAAAGATTCCAGGTTGAAGGTTTGATACATTTGCTGATAGTTGAGATTGTTGTGATGACGAAGAGTGGATGTTTAAAATCTTTTCTGGATCTTCTCATTTTTAGTGATATATTACTGGTAATGAGGCGACTAAATCACACTACAATACTCGAGACCCGAGCATTTAAAGAGTTAACTGAACCCTTGGATCACGAAATTCACGAGCTTGACTCTAGATGAAACTCAGCATTGATTCAGCTTTAAAAATTCTAAAGCCTAGTTGTCAGTAAAGTCATCTGAGTAACTTTAGTGATAGATTGGTTTAACAATGAATAGTTGAAGTCGTAAGAAGATCGTGCTCGTGTCATCTTCATTGAGAATTTTTTAATTGCCGATGTACCGAGTAAAATGAGCTTGCATTTAAATATGACAGTTCCCTTAAGAACCCGCGAATTTTTTTCCTCTCAATGTTAAAGTTTATGACAATAAATATATTGATTTACTTGAATTTAAATCTCACGTTCAAATTACTGTCATAGTACGTGACTCAGATAATCATTTTTCATGTCTTCTTCAAGAATTTCTTACATTTTAATTAAATAATCATTTCTTAAATTTCATAAGAGACAAAATTAATTAAGACATTAATCTTCATCATTTTTAATGCACTTGTCTCTTGTCATTTTAGCAAAAAGTATGTTAAATATGAGTGATATATGAAAACACTCCCATCAATTTTTCGTTTGCTTTCTCTTTTTCATTTGTGATTTTCTTCAATATCGTGTCTTCTTTTCTTTTGTTTTATTTATATTATTTTTTTTTTGTTTGATTTCTAGATAGCATGGCACCAAATGACAATAAAATGGAAAGAAAAACTAAATGAATGAAGTAAAAATATTTTTAGATTCAACGTATTTATGGGAAGATTACACCTGTTTCAACGCTAACGTTTATCTATGTGAGTAGAAATTTGTATTTAACAATTACGAAAAAAAATGATATAGACAGTAAATTCGTACATTTTACCGGTAGCGTGTCATTATTGAATTAACTGTAAATAACAACAACAAAAATATTACGTTACCTATTTTTTTTCTGCTTTTTATATTTAATTTAATACCACAAAAAAGAAATGAGCATGAACAAAATACAAAAGAGATGGAAAATTTATTGAATTAAGGTTTGTGGTTTCTCATTAAATGGCTTCACATTGCACCTTCACTTAACGTTTTTGATTAATTATATATAAAATAAAAGGAAATTTCTCAAAAAAAAAATAAAATTAGGTTAATGATTGAAAACCACAATATGATTATCAAATTATTGATTTTTAATCAGAATTCCGCCCCATTATATCCAATTTTATGTGTCGAAATTCTAATATGAACACATTAAAAAAATTAAGTTACGATGACCTCATTTTTAATTAACTAATGTATAAACAGAGCGCCACACACACATCATATTTTGATAGTTTTCATCAATAAATTATTATTATTTTTATTTCACAGTCAAGCTAACATCAAAGTTCATACAAGTAAAATTTTTTTTTGTAGTTTTCTTTGTTTTGAGTCACCTTTCAATGCACATTTAACCTTTAAATGACTTAATTATTGTAAATAAATTTTGTTACTAAATATTTATATGATAATCATCACGATCACTTTATAAGGTGCTGGAAGTAAATAAACAAAAAAAAAAAAGAATCTTCCTCGCGCCTTTGAATAAAAATCTGTATTAAAAGTAATCGTATTGAAATTGAAATTAACAAGAAATTATCTTTAGAGTATTAAAATGACGTAAATGTTGGTGTATATTAAGATAAAAATAGTTTGTTGCACAATATGCGATTAAGTGTATGTTGAATTGAAAAAGAATAAACTTATTCTTGTTGAATATGAGGAAGTTGTGAGTGAGTTCATTTACATTACATTGAGTAAAATTTTAACTAAGACTTCATGAATAAAAAATCTGTCATGGCGATGAACTGAATAACTGAACTGGTAACCCCAAAACCCACTAGACTGAAGTTATTATCGACCTTGGCAGCCTCAGGATCCCCTGGACTCTCCATAATATGCCAAAGGGGTCATCAACGAGTTTTACCCTGACGTTTTGATTTTCAAGCTTTTCTTCGTGTAAACCACATTTTTAGCTCTCAGAGCCTTCTGGTGGGTCCAAATGGAAAACCCCGATACAAGTCACTGTATTTTGATGTCCTCTAACGATCTGTATACTCATCAACGACTTTTCCCTTAAAAATTTTTCAGGAAAGTCTGAAAACCGAAAATGACCACCAGCGCCATCTGGGGTGTCCAAATTGAAAACCCCGATACAAGTCACTGTATTTTGATGTCCTCTATCGATCTGTATACTCATCAACGACTTTTCCCTTGAAAATTTTTCAGGGAAGTCTGAAAACCGACAAAAAATCACAAAAATAGCCTCTAGCGCCATCTGGTGGGTCCAAATTGAAAACCCCGGTATGAATGCCTGTGTTTCTGGCCCTCAAGCTATTTGCATACTCATTACCGACTTTTAACTTAATGACTTAAACATTCGAATAAATAGCAAGGTCCAATCAATTCAAAATGCTTCAAAGAAACTTTTTACTAGGTATTTTTTTTTTTTGAATTTTATTTATTGACACACAATTTTGTTTAATCGATAAAATTTTTATAAGAGAATTCCGCTACATTTTCTTTGAATAACAAACTAAGCAACACTTCAAAAAGAAAATATCTTCTGCTTATTTTTAACCAAAATATTTCAAATTATTGAGATTTTAAATTGCCATGTAATTAAATAGTAGCTGAATTTGCAAATTTTTATCAATTGATCAATTAAAATTTAAATCTTTTCACTTTACTCTTTTATGGTTATTTGAAAGCTGATTTTGCATAATTTTAGTAAGCAAATTATATGCCAAAGATAACACCTTCGCTTTAAAATTTGGAAGAGGTAATTAACAATTCGATTAGCATCATTATCATTTCACTGCAAATAACAAACTTTCATTTGGTAGCTAAATGAAACCAAAATTTATTTTTTTCTCTTATTATGCAAATCCTTGTATGCAAAAATTGTAAAATTTTGAGATCATTGACCTTTTGCTTTTTGGAAATTAAAGTCTTTGACATTTAAATGCTATTTGGCTCTTAATTCAAGGAATTGTGGAATATTTAATGAACTTTCTGTACTAATTTTATATGGGAATGAATAATTGATGATAAATTTAGAGATTTGAAGCACAGCCAATTTCAGTGTATTTTGTTCAATTGAGTTTATGTAAATCAATAATTAATTTTTTTTTTGAAATAAACCATGGAACTGTTTGGTTTTTATCAAAACAGATGCATTTCTAAAAGAAATCTGTTTATGTGTCTTATTTACATTGAACATGTATTGGGTGCATTTCATATGAGAGTGCATAAAATTCAAATGTTGAATAAAAAAATAGTTTTTTTTTTGGAAAAAATTGCTCTTTAAATCCAATTCTTGAGCCTTCATAGACCATTCTGGCACTATAATAAGTGACGAGGTCTCAGAGTGACGTTGGACTGCCATTCAAATATCTTGAAAAGAAATTTATGATAATTATTTAGGGAAATTAAATTCCAAGCCAGGCACGTGAAATTTATTCATCTCAAAGGAACTATTTCTAAAAAGAATTTTTTTTTGCAAATTGCCGAACAATTTTATCTTCAAACAAGCAAAATTTGTTATTTCTCCCACATCGGAACCAAATGGACCTTAATAAGTCTATAAAATTTTATTTTCATTCGTCATCAATTAAGATACACTTGATATTTTTGCATGTAAAACACACACACACATCATCTCAAAACAAAAAAAATGTTCAAATTGATTATCTCATCTTTGTTTTTTTATACCACAATGATAAATTACTCTTTCATTCATAAACTTATGACTCAGTTTTATGCATAATTTCAACAAAAAATTAAAATGTCTATTAATTTAATTTTAATACGAACAACCACGAAAATTCTAATTTAATTTTATCTATTTAAAAAAAAAATTAACTAACGAGAAACACCGAGATTTATATCAATTATCATGCGAAAGAAAATCGATCGATAATTTTTCCAGCAACATACAGATTATTTGACAGTTTGTATCGATACACATACGCTGGACCAACATTTAAGGTGTTGTACACAATTTTCTTGATTTTTCATATTTTTGGCTTGAAACTAAAAATTCAACTCACCTGTAATTAATAAATTATTTCAATTCATATTCCATTCAAATAAAGATGAATAAAAAAAAATCCAGGTTAAACGTTGATGAATATGAGAAATTTAGATTGAATTGTGTACAGACACTGTTTCAAAGTGAAATTTTTTTATTTTAGATTGCGAATGCAAATTATAAATTTATTCACTTTTGTGCTCTTTTATCACAGGATCCTTTTAAATATTTAAGGATTATTATTTTTAAATGACTTTGTCATTCATTTTTATGATTTTATTTTGGAAATTTTCTTTTCAATAGAAAATTTTTTAATAGAAGAAAATACTATGCGATTAAAATACACACGACGACTTTCGTTTGCAATGGTCTCGGTTCTACTGTGTTTATGTTTTTCTTCTGAATGAATCGAGAGTTCAAATAAGTAATAATGAATATGAAATTTATTCAGCGAAACTAACACAATCACATTTTTTTGTATCTATGAGTTGTATGTATTCTATGTACGTGCATACATCAAAACAGATTGATTTTTTGAATGATAGAGGGCGTCGTTGTCAAAGTGCGATTTTTTGAGAGAATTGAACAATATTTTCATCTCCTTCTGGAATATAAGACCCCAAACGATTTTTATTTAAAATGAAGTTTTTTTTAATTAAAAATATGAAGATCTGTTGTTATTAGTTATATTTAATGTAGATACACTCCTTAGGTCAATTTTTTGTTAAAAATATTTTCCGAATTTCGCAAAAAATCGAAAAAAGGTTAATTTTTTTTGATTATATTTGTTCAAAATCCGAAAGAACTTCAGGTCATGAATAAATTCAATGAGTTTTTAGAAAAAAAACATAATAGTGGTGAAATTGAATCATGATATTCAACAAAGGCATGGCATTTTGATCAAAATTAAATTTATTCAAATGAGAAAGTCCTTAATGGTGTCTCAAAATAATTGGTTTACGAAAAAACCAATTACCAATTATTTTCTATTATTGAAAAACCAATCAAACCAATTATCAATTAATAATTTTTTTTTAAAAATAATTTTTAACTTATCGTAAATTTTATTTATTTTTTTTATCTTATATCTTACGATTTTTTATTATTTTGTTTTAAAAAAATAAAATTTTAAGAAAATTAAAGCTTTTAACATATCTTCGCTTAATCTATTACGAATTTTGGTGCAAAAAGTAGAACACACAGAAAAAACGGGATCGCTAGCGCTGGATGTTGGCTGTGTTGTTAACAAGCTTAATTAAAAATATATTAAAGTTCTCAAATCAATGCTAATCTATAGATAATTTACTCTGAGTAAATTGTTTTTAATTTCAGAAAAAAAAGTAATTACAATATCTAGATTTTTTATAAAAGTACTTTTGGAGTTTCTGAACTAAAAAAAACGCTTCTTAACTGCTTTTAAGTTGTCCTGTATCCTTGTAAGAATAAGAATTACTTAAAATTGAAATTTCTTGGAAAAAAATTGTTTTTCTAATTGATTTACCAAAGCGTGCCCTTGCATTACAAATTATGAGCATCGTATTGTGTATGAATCATAAAAGGTAAAGAACGATTCATATAGTGAACAGTGTTGTTTTTGGTAAACAATGAAATATTTGCATATATTTTTAGTATTAAATATTATAAATATTCAAATATTGTAAAATAAATTCAAATTTTTCTTTTATGGGCTTCTCCATCTGACATTTTAAGGGATTAAAAATAAACAAAAAATTAATTTTTACATTTTTAACTGTCAAATATATTTAAATTCATGTCTTAAATTTCGGCGTGTGAATATGATGATTTCTTTGCAATCTACTTAATCTACTTGTTTCTACTTAATTTAAACTGTAAATCTGTGAATTAATTATAAATTGTCAATTTTTTCCTATTTTCAAAAAAGTTTTATTTGTTTCTAATACTGTAACGTAGATAATTCTAATATACGATTTACGTACAGCGACTATGGTGTTCTGTGCATACGTCGTATATTAGAATTATATACGTTACGGTATTTGGTCTTCAATTTTTTTGGTTGATTTTCTCACAGAATCTCAATTACATTTCACACTGGGAACTGTCAAACGTCGTTCAACGGTTATCAGTTTTCAAAATACATTTAAACCGCCGCAAAATTCAAGACTTCTTCAGACGATAAAATATATTTGATCCATAAAGTATTGTTTGTGTTTTAACTATTAAAAATAATTGTTTTAAAAAGATCGTAGCTTTTAATTTTATAAATATTGATTGTTAAACTTTAAATCACATAGAAAAAGGTAAATTTTTCAATTAAATTCATTTTTCTTGGGCGTCTTCGATTTCTTTCAATTAAAATTTTACAGTTAAAATCTTTTAAAATGTTTTTATGAAAAAGTCATTGTATCCAAATTAAAATTCCAATTACCTTCGTCAAAATTAATTGACAGAGGTTCAGTTCTCTTAGATATTAACTGTACTTGTTATTTTTAGTCATTGTTTATTTCACAATATGAATAAATTTTATTTTGTTTCTTTATAGAAATGGATACACCTCGTCGTGTGACTCGTGCTTCAATGGCCGCACTATCTGCAACCAAACTGACTCCGTCAACTCAGGAAGACGCAATATCTGCAAAGAAATCCCACATTAAGAAGGAACTTCTAAGATTAGATGCGTTGACACCAAAATCAACATCAAAACGAGGACGATCATTGGCAGTTGGTGGAACTTCATTGGTAGATAAAAAATCTACTCCGAAATCGACAGGAAAGCGGGGAAGACCCAAGAAAAGTACAGTGAAGACAGCGGACGTTGATGAAATTAAGGAAAACATTCCTGCATCTAATGAGGAAGAATCCTCGAATGCCAATAAATTTGATGGAGTCCGCAAAATTCTACATCTAGTTCAACAAGATATTGGTTCAGAAGCAGAAGTCGAAGGCAATACAGAAAATGAATTGAACAAACCAGAAATTATTATTACAAATGCCTCGATTTTGGAAAAATCAGATTTTTTAGAGTCTATGAATAACGAAAAATCAACTACAGAACCTGATAAAGTAGTTCAAGGCAAAGTCGAACCTCGATTGGCATTGCTAAGCATTGATTTGTGTGACTCTCCATCCGTAACTAAATCTGAAACTTTTTGTCCAATTACTTCAAACCAAAATGACATTGATATGGAAATAACAAAAGAAGAAAAGCCATCTATGATTGGTCAAATTGAAAATGCTAATATTACAAAGTCAGACAATGAAGCAGGATTCTCGATGAAGTCACAATCGGAAAAAGAGGATTGCAATGATATATCAAATGTACCAGCTAATATGGAAGAAACATCAAATGACAATAAATCTGATGGAGTCCGTACCATTGTCCATTTAGTCCAACAGGATAATGTGCCTGAAGCTAAAATCAATGATAATTCAGAGAATGAGTTAAACAAACTAGAAAAAATCATAACAAATGCCGCAATTAATCTAAATACCACAGAATCAGAAGAAACTGAAATTCTTATGGAAGTAAAATCAAATTTGCCAGTTCAAAACGATACTGAAATTGAAAATAATGATGCATCAAAGATTGTAACTTTTTCCAAAGTCGCTTCTAGTGAAAAAGATAGTGTTGAGATCAATGAAAATGAAACATTACCTACTGAACCTGAAAAAATAGATCAAGAGAAACCTGAAACTGTATTAGACTTGCTTAGTATTGATTTATGTGACTCGCCATCAGTGACTGAATCAGAAAATGTTGCTTCAAATCAAAGTACTTCAAACCAAAATGACGTTGATACAAAAGACGAAAAGACTTCTATGATCGGTGAAAGTGAAGATGATGTTATCGCAAAGATGTGTGCTGAAGCCGGATTCTCTGTAAAGCCACAATCGAAAAACGAAAATTTCAATGACATGGAGGAAACCTTGAATGAAACATTCGAAATAGAAGATTCAGTTTTGGATCCTCCTGCAATTGAAATTTCAGAACCTACTCCAAATTTCAAGAAAAATAGTACTAATTTTGATACAATCGTGATTGAAGATACACCATTAAAACCCAAAACACCCCAAATCACGATGCGTCGTCCATTCAGAAAACAACAACACATGGATGTCTCTGAAGCATTAAGTGTTTCATGTGTTGCTGAAAAGTCAATTTTAAAACGCAGAAAGCGATCACTCTCAACAGGAGACATAAATGCTACAATGTTTGCTGAACGTCGTGTTAAATTTCATAGTCCAGCTAATACTACGGCCCTAATTGATGAGATAGATGATCGTCTTATGAAAAGCTTTACTGCAACAGATGGTCGTAGTTTACGTAAGTTTTCACATTTAATTCCTTTTAAAATTTAATTTCAATTTAAATTTTAATTTAAAGGTGCTGCTCGTCGTAAACGGAGTCTTTCAGATGCAGATTACACTCAGACAAAGAAAAAACACACATTTAAAAGCAAGAAAATGCCTGATTTTGCAGCAATTCACTCAAAACAAATCAATAAAATGGAGTCAATTGCTGATAACTTGGCAAGGAAACAAGAACGTGCAATTTTACTGACCACTCCTGATCGTTCAAAAATTGGAGGAAGTGCTTACAGAAAAGGTATATTTTTTTTTGGAAATTTTTTAAAGTTAAATTCACTGATTTCCTTATTCAAATAGATTCATCGTCATCTAAGCAGAATCAACTTGAATATAGTATTACTGAAACGAAGCCCAAGATAGAAAATGAAAAGGTATCTGAAGAATATGGAAACATTGATGCAATACCACTCCCAGTCAATATGGAAGAGAATGAAATTGAAGAAACTTCGAATGAGGAAAAATCCTTACAAAAACAAGATCAAGATGAAATTAAAGAAATTGTTTCAGAAGAACAAGCCGTTGATGAAGAAGAAGTTAAAAGTGATGAAATTGAGACTGAGAACAAAGATTGTGATGAATTAGTAGCACAAGATTCGATTCAATTAAAAGTTGAGATTGAAAAACCTCGTGCTGTGATTGCAAAACCAGTTCGTAAGCCCACAGCTACCGTTGCTCCAACTAAAGCTCTTGATAAAATCAGTTTCAAGCACAGAGTTAATTTGACCCACAAACCAGCAAAATTGGATGGTTCAGTTTTTAAATTTGCGGCTAAAACAGCACTCAGTGATTTAAAAGAAGGTAAAGAGACTAATTTAAAGCCTCTTAAATTAGGTGAACAAGGTTCAATGAAAAAAGGCAATACCAGTCAATTACCGGTCACAAATTCAAAACAGATATTGAATCGTGAGGAAAATCACCGCAATCTTTATAAAGCGAATAAGGTTTGTGTCGAGCGAAAAAGGAGTGGAATTTTACAAGGAGTCAGACTAAATAAGAGATTCCAGTTACAAATGGCCTACAGAGATATGAAAAAGGAGTAAAAATGTGGAATGTTGAGTAACAATTATTATTATTATTATAATCATTATCGTTTATTCATTTATATTTTATGTACAATAAACTAACACTATGAATGTATGTTTGATTTAAAAAACTAAAACTAAATTTTTTAATTGATTAGGGAATGATAACTACTCATCTAGTTAAGAGCTAACTATTTTAAATTCAATAATTTGTTGACCAGTCTTGATTAATGGCCACCTTGTCAAATTATTCTTTTCCATTCATATGAATCTGATTATTATTATTGTTACTGTAGGAAAAGAAAACTTCATAATTTTTGGAATAATCACGTTTCAGTTCAAAATCAATTGAATCAGCTGCCATATAACATGCTCCAAGTCCCATACTGTTTGTCAATTTGACTAAAGTGATTTCAAATGGAATGTTTGCTGTATTAAGTATTTTTACAAAACCACTTTTTAATAATTTCCAACTGAGCCAGACAGAACCAACACAAACGATCGTCAACGAACCCGAACTAACAAGTTCTGCCTCAACTTTTGGCAACAATGCCAGCACACTTTTGCCCAAGGCATGTCCAGCATCTGTAAAAACTTTCAAACAAAGTTCATCTCCATCTTCAGCTGCTTCTGCAAGTTTTTTACAAAGTCCCGCATAAAATGACTTGTCAAATTTTTCACCATAACAATAAGGAAGTAAATCAAGTCTTGTCTCAATATTAAAGTATTTGCATATTATTTGCCAAACTCTCTCAATTGGATATGGTGATGGAATAAAATTGTCTTCATGATCAAATACTGTTTTAATAGCACGTTGTGCAATCCACCAAGCGCCTCCTTCATCACCAAGAATATGACCCCAACCACCACATTGTGCCTGGGTACCACTAGGATTACGTAGAAAAGCATTTGAACCAGTTCCGGCAATTAAAACAAGGCCACCGAGATTGGATGCTGTTAAAATACTTCCAACGGTATCACTTACAACCACATATGACTCAGCCACATTAGGATGCACCATTTTAAGTTCATTTTCAAGTTCACGATTTGTTGCTTCCTAATTAAAATTAAATAAAAGAAATA
>LN483619.1:71637-92849 GCA_900002565.1 Culicoides sonorensis | reverse complement strand
CAACTTTTGGCAACAATGCCAGCACACTTTTGCCCAAGGCATGTCCAGCATCTGTAAAAACTTTCAAACAAAGTTCATCTCCATCTTCAGCTGCTTCTGCAAGTTTTTTACAAAGTCCCGCATAAAATGACTTGTCAAATTTTTCACCATAACAATAAGGAAGTAAATCAAGTCTTGTTTCAATATTAAAGTATTTGCATATTATTTGCCAAACTCTCTCAATTGGATATGGTGATGGAATGAAATTGTCTTCATGATCAAATACTGTTTTAATAGCACGTTGTGCAATCCACCAGGCGCCTCCTTCATCACCAAGAATATGACCCCAACCACCACATTGTGCCTGGGTACCACTAGGATTACGTAGAAAAGCATTTGAACCAGTTCCGGCAATTAAAACAAGGCCACCGAGATTGGATGCTGTTAAAATACTTCCAACGGTATCACTTACAACCACATATGACTCAGCCACATTAGGATGCACCATTTTAAGTTCATTTTCAAGTTCACGATTTGTTGCTTCCTATTTTAAATGAAAAAAAAATAAAATTTAAATTAAATCTTAACAGTAATTTCAAAGTCATACCTGTTCACATCCGCTCAAACTAAGACCGAGTGCCTTTAATTTAACATCTTGCGATAGTCCAACAGCATTTTTTGCATCTTTGACCATATTTGCAATTCGACGAGCACATTCATGGATACCCAGCAAAAAATGATTTGTTCCTGGTCCAGAAATTGATGCCACTACGACTCCAGTTTCATCACAAAGCAATAATTTAGAGTGCGTTGCCCCTCTAGTAGACAATAAATAAAAAAAAAAAAAGTAAAAAAAACACCAAATTTGTGTTGGTAACAGAGAGTTTTAAAACTCTAAAAATAACCCAGTTAAATCAAAACGCACTAAAAAGGAGGAAATAAGGTTTAAAAGGAAAATCTAATGAGAAAATCAAAGTTTAACTCTTAACTGGCCAATTTTTAGTTTGAAGTTTTCTTTGCCAGGAGAAAACCCTCTCCTATTTCAGATATATAAATCTTTTCAATCTAGAATACTCCTTTGAATGCCAATTTTTCTTTTGCAATTATGATAGTTTCTTCTATTACTCTTCACATTCTCTTGCACCTTTCAATAGATGAAAGATTTTAACTTAATTACAATGTATAAATTTATTAATTCGTCTTGATTTAAAAGACTTTCGTGTCACTGCTTTTGCGTTTAATAACTTATAAAATGTTTAACAAAATACATTTAAATAATAAATTAATCGCATTTGATAGTGCTATATAAAAAATCATGATGGTTTTAAGAATAAGTGGGCTTTTGTGGATAATTTCTTACTTCTTTTTATGATTTTTCAAACAAATTCCTTGAAAATAGGCACTTGATATTTTATTAATTTTATTCAATGAACTTGTGCATTTGAACTTCTGAATTTTTTTGCGATCTATCTCTTTTTCAAGACAAAAAAGAAAAATTAACATAAATTTGAATGCTACTATTGATACAAATTATTGTTATTGGAAATTTTAATATTTTTACAACAATTTTTTTTAATAATGATGTGACTTAGAACTAAAAATTGGCCAGTTAAGAGTTAAACTTTGATTTTCTCATTAGATTTTCCTTTTAAACCTTATTTCCTCCTTTTTAGTGCGTTTTGATTTAACTGGGTAATTTTTAGAGTTTGAAAACTCTCTATAACCAACAAAAACTTAGTATTTTTTCACTTTTTTTTATTTCATAATTTTTAGTTTTAGGTTTGTAAAGTTCATTTTTTATTTATTTTGTAATACACCAAACAAAGCTTCGATAATACAAATAATTTCCATGTATTAGTTATTCAAAATCAATTCATACATGTTACGATGATTTTTGATAAATGCAATTACGATGATTTTTGATAAATGCAAAAATTATTAATTATGTTACAAGAATTGGATAAGAGATATCATTTCATGTTCAAAATTCATATATATGACCTACATTAAAGTTGTTCAGTTTTTCGAGCTGAAAATTTTGGCATAGAAAATTTTTACGTACAGCTCCATACGTCTATAGGGTTGTACGGTAGGTTCATTTTTTTGTATGGGGACTCCAATTTTTTTTGAGTGTGGGACCATTTACGTCAAAAATGATGAATATTTGCAGAAGAAACTAGGGGTCTATTTTGAACGACAACGGAGATATGGGCGTTACAGAGTGAATTACGAAGAAATATGAA
Organism: Culicoides sonorensis; assembly: GCA_900002565.1. NCBI lineage: Eukaryota > Metazoa > Arthropoda > Insecta > Diptera > Ceratopogonidae > Culicoides > Culicoides sonorensis. The sequence continues at coordinate 90,627 of LN483619.1, read as the reverse complement.
AGGTTACAACATATTAACTGTATTAATAAGAGATATCATTTCATGTTCAAATTTCATGTATATGACCTACATTAAAGTTGTTCAGTTTTTCGAGCTGAAAATTTTGGCATAGAAAATTTTTACGTACAGCTCCATACGTCTATAGGGTTGTACGGTAGGTCCATTTTTTTGTATGGGGACCCCAATTTTTTTTGGGTGTGGGACCATCTACGTCAAAAATGATGAATATTTGCAGAAGAAACTAGGGGTCTATTTTGAACGACAACGGAGATATGGGCGTTACAGAGTGAATTACGAAGAAATATGAAAGGTTACAACATATTAACTGTATTAATAAGAGATATCATTTCATGTTCAAATTTCATGTATATGACCTACATTAAAGTTGTTCAGTTTTTCGAGCTGAAAATTTTGGCATAGAAAATTTTTACGTACAGCTCCATACGTCTATAGGGTTGTACGGTAGGTCCATTTTTTTGTATGGGGACCCCAATTTTTTTTGGGTGTGGGACCATCTACGTCAAAAATGATGAATATTTGCAGAAGAAACTAGGGGTCTATTTTGAACGACAACGGAGATATGGGCGTTACAGAGTGAATTACGAAGAAATATGAAAGGTTACAACATATTAACTGTTATAATAAGAGATATCATTTCATGTTCAAAATTCATGTATATGACCTACATTAAAGTTGTTCAGTTTTTCGAGCTGAAAATTTTGGCATAGAAAATTTTTACGTACAGCTCCATACGTCTATAGGGTTGTACGGTAGGTCCATTTTTTTGTATGGGGACCCCAATTTTTTTTGGGTGTGGGACCATCTACGTCAAAAATGATGAATATTTGCAGAAGAAACTAGGGGTCTATTTTGAACGACAACGGAGATATGGGCGTTACAGAGTGAATTACGAAGAAATATGAAAGGTTACAACATATTAACTGTTATAATAAGAGATATCATTTCATGTTCAAAATTCATGTATATGACCTACATTAAAGTTGTTCAGTTTTTCGAGCTGAAAATTTTGGCATAGAAAATTTTTACGTACAGCTCCATACGTCTATAGGGTTGTACGGTAGGTCCATTTTTTTGTATGGGGACCCCAATTTTTTTTGAGTGTGGGACCATCTACGTCAAAAATGATGAATATTTGCAGAAGAAACTAGGGGTCTATTTTGAACGACAATGGAGATATGGGCGTAACTTACAGACACACGAAGAAATATGAAAGGTTACAACATATTAACTGTATTAAAAAATTTTGGTATAGAAAATTTTTACGTACAGCTCCATACGTCTATAGGGTTGTACGGTAGGTCCATTTTTTTGTATGGGGACCCCAATTTTTTTTGAGTGTGGGACCATCTACGTCAAAAATGATGAATATTTGCAGAAGAAACTAGGGGTCTATTTTGAACGACAATGGAGATATGGGCGTAACTTACAGACACACGAAGAAATATGAAAGGTTACAACATATTAACTGTATTAATAAGAGATATCACTTCATGTTCAAAATTCATATATATGACCTACATTAAAGTTGTTCAGTTTTTCGAGCTGAAAATTTTGGTATAGAAAATTTTTACGTACAGCTCCATACGTCTATAGGGTTGTACGGTAGGTCCATTTTTTTGTATGGGGACCCCAATTTTTTTTGAGTGTGGGACCATCTACGTCAAAAATGATGAATATTTGCAGAAGAAACTAGGGGTCTATTTTGAACGACAATGGAGATATGGGCGTAACTTACAGACACACGAAGAAATATGAAAGGTTACAACATATTAACTGTATTAAAAATTAGCTAACACTCTCAAGTCAAAACCAGTGGAATATTTGAACCAGTGGGAGACCAAAAACCATTGGGACAAGTAAGATCAGACAGAGACTTGAAACTTTGTTTAAAACTTCAGCAAATCCACAACTTTCCAGGAAAAAATAATCAGATTTAGATGACTGGGTGAGAACCCACAGAGGGCCGAAAATGGCTAAAATGACTTTTTCCCAGAAAATTCCAGATCTATGTACATAAAAACATCTCACATGCACATAAATTTCGCATTTCTGATCACTTTCCATTAAATTTTTTCCCTCAATTCAATTTCAAAGATATGCCTCTTTCAATTTTGTATGGTGGCAATTTGATATCTCTTAATACAATATTTATCGCTTAATTTTGTATCATTCTTTTCATATTTTATATCATATCAAAACCGAAGAAAGCTTTACTTTATTGAAATTCATAGTATAATAATCATATTCTTGCCTCAAGATATTTCATGGAATCATATATGAGAATGATGATTATTATTTTAAAATTTTATATGCAATTTTTCACTCAACAAAATCGTGTAATCTTTCTGACACGGAGTGTGTGTGTGTAAGTTAACATTGAGAGACAATAAAAGAGGCAAAAAAAAATGTTTATAAGAGAATTATTATGACAAAGTAATATTATTATTATTATACTTTTTTAAATATATTAAACGTGGTTTGTAAATTGAATTATATTGTGTGCCTTCAACATGATATAAATCTTTTAAGAATAAAATTTACTTTGCATAAATTTCAAAGATTTCAACGGAAATTTATACCATCCTTTTTTTTATTATTTATTAGAATTAATTTAATTTAATAATAGAATAAGTTCTTAAAATTGCATGGAATTAATTTCAAATAAAAAACAACAACATAATTTATAATCCACCCCTTTTAGCCTCTAATCATATTGATTTTGTTATGGTTTTTTTTATGAATGAAGAAATGAGAGGAGCAAATAACATAATTAATGGTAAACACTGTTACATAAAATGAAATTATAATTTAATATATCGAATAAGGAGGTAATTCAATATAAAAAAGATAATAATAGGTGTAATTAATTGCAAAAATATACAATAATTTGTTTTCTATAATCTCATCTTTATTATAATTTACATTTTTTTTTTTAATTCTTTATTATTATAGACCGAGGTTGTGTTGAAGAGATAAATATTGTTATTATTTATTAAGGTTTACGATTAAATTGTGTCTGATAAAATTAACATAATTAATAAATGGTATTGATTAGCTAAAGCTTGAGGATATAAATTTGAGATGAGATTGAATTTTAATCGGACATGTCAAAAGATTTAACATGAAAACTAAAATAAAGTTAGAAAATAGAGTTTTAAGGCAAAAATTGATTCCCTTTAAGTTCTTCTTGAGTTTGGAAATTCAAAAAAAAAGTTGACGAGAGCCTATAAGAACATGAGGTGAATGTCCTACTAAGGAATGATACATGAAGATTTTTGTGTGTCTTAAAGAAGACTTGATTGACCCCTGGTATTCGCGCTTGATTAATCTCCTGAGAACTACATCAAAGTAAGTCTTTGAATGCTCGGTTTCTGCAATGTCAAAAGGGACCCAAAATCACCCCACAACCAGAGGGGTTTGTGGTCAATTTGGTGGAATGAGAGTGAGAGTCTTGGTATCTTGCTAAATTAATATTAATTTAAATTGTCATCTAATTTTAGAATTCAATTGTCTAAACTATGAATTCCTTGAATGACTAAATGCCACTGGACTTACTTTTGTTCGACTTGAGTCACCTAGAGCCATTTTATTCAATATGCAATTTAACTGTTCTTAAAAAGTGTGATGCAAAAAATTAATTATTAAAACATGAAAAGAAACCACAAGTCAATTTAATCTTATGCATTATTTGCATTTTTAACCATTTTGTATTGTTATGTTTAATTTGAACACACATTCATACAATCACTTACATTTCTTTTTTTTTGTCATGAATTTGAGTTCCACGTATAGGATTAACATGATTTTTTTTCATTTTCATATGAACATATTAGGCTGATACAAATTTTGAAGGTGTTTTAAATGAGAATTGAGTTAATTTTTCATTAAAATCACACAGACTTGTTTGTCAGAAAAGAAAAATGGTTCTTAATTCACTTTCAATTGAAATGAAACTTGAAACACCATTAAAACTTGAATCAGCCTAATAATAGTTGAGAATTTCTGTTATGTTTGATTATTATGTTTATTATCTTGTTTCAGTTTACTCTTAATTATATGTCTGGTGCCACAAGTGCTTCAGGCATATTCAATTCATTACAACAACAACAACAAAAGTAACAATGATTCATTGACGTCGTCTTCGTCATCAGCATCTTCATTTTTACATCAACAGCAACAACAACATCATTCAAAATTGCCGGTGAAAGATGAGAAGAAATTGATATTGAAAAAATCTCCAGTCAATTCACAGATATTAACACCAACAATTATAAATCACTCAAGTGTGTCAGGGATACAAAAAAATCAGAATCATCGTCAAAGGAGTGTTTCAAAAGCTCGCACTGTATTACATCCGAAGAAAAATGAATTGAGCAATGCTGAGTTGTTAGAGTAAGAAATTTCAATTCAATTTGAAAAAAATTCTATTAAAATTAAATTTCATTCAATAGGAAACTTGGATTATCAAAATTACAAGTACCACCAGCACATAATCGCAAACGATTAGCTGTCGAGTCACGACATCATTCAAGGCCAGATGATTCACATATGTTTGTAATCAAATTACCACCCAACCCATACTATTATGGCAATTTAAAACCATCAATTAACAATAAAAATTCCATTGATGATAAAAGCAGAAAGGTATTTTTACATTTTATTGAAAAAAAATCACTACAAAAATCAAGTACAAGCAATAATAAAATTTAATTCATTTTAAATTTAACAGATCCCCGTTGGTTTCAAGTCAAATGGAAAACCAGGTCGCATCTATCATTGGAACATTCCAGTATTGAAAAAAATCATCAATTCAAATCAGAGTAGAAGAAATCCTAATCTACGCAATGCCGTGGATTATGAGGACGATTTAATCGACATTAAGCATATTCCTACATGGTCAAAACCCTGGGAAAATGAGGCAATGGATAAGAATTCACTGATACACACCGGATTAAATGGAATAAGTGATAAAATGATTAAGAAAAAATCACCAACATATTATGCACCAACAAAACCCAAACAAACTAACTTTAAGAAATATTTCTCGGGTAATGGCAAACCGAAGAGTTTTTATGTGATTGATAATAAGCATCACAAGCCAATTCAATATCACAAATTAATCTCTTAATTAACATAATGCAGAAATAAAAGTTAATTCATAAGCAAAACGTCCATAAACATGCAACGAATAGCAAATTTAATGAAAGACCCTTCATTATTATAGTGTGTGATAGGTATTTAATGATGATGATAACAGTAATGATAAAAAAAAATAAATTATATAATTAATGAAGATATGAAAAACTTGGGATTGAAACAGGTTGTAAAAAAAAAATTACTGAAATCTTAAATAAATTTAAAACTTTAATGAATAAATTATTGAAATAATAATAAAAATAAAAGACTTTTTTAGAACTATATTAGCTTTAATTATAATACACAACTTAATGATACAATGAAGACTTATTACGAAAATTTTAGATGAGAATTTATCCTACTTCAATGGCAAATTTTGAGAATTATTTTCATTTTTGTTAAATTTAATCATAGATTTAAGGTTTCCTATTAATTGCAATGATAAAATTGATGCCTTTGTTAATTTTCCTTTTAAACTTAAGTTTTTTGATACGATTTTTACATGAAATAAAGTGATTTTTTTGATATAATAAATTTAACATGAATTTAATTTAGGAAAATTTGAAAAAAAGTCTTATCAAAGGTAAGAAATTTATGATTTGAATTGAGGAAGTTGGAAATGTCCCTTTAGCTTCAAACTAAACTCTAACTTTTGATTTTTTTGATATATTGGCATACGAGTATCCAGGTGGGTTTTTTGACAGGCACATTTCTAATTTTCTTAACAGACAGAGTACAGATTTGCTCTCAGGCTCACTATAAAAATTCGTTAAAAGTTCTTTTTGTTCACTCTGGAATATCCGATTTTTGGAACATTTGAATGCTGTTGAAGATACTTTGATAATTTTTTCTAAAGAACGGAGTTTTTTTATAATACGTAAAATTTGTCTGTTTTTTTTTTTAATTTTCAAATTATTCAATAATCTAGTTAAATTTTATCAAATCAAACCTTAAATTCAAAGATTATCAATGGCCTATGCTTGCTTTATATTTTGATTCCTCCTCAATGAGCTATGAACAAAGAAGATACACTACAATAAACTTTTACTGTAAGAAATTAAGCTTCTTTTAATTAATTATTGTGAATCAGTTCTTTAATTTCATAATACTGAAATCCAATTTCAACTTAATTTTTTTTTTAAATAAGCACATTTTACATGATTGAGATTTTGAACTGAAAATTGTATCCACGTGCCTTGTACAAGAAATCAATTTAAGTATTTATGGCATGAACATTGCATATTTTTAGGCTAAATAAATTCAGTTACAATCAACCAATAAAACTCAAAAGCCTGTTTTCAGTTGAAAACCAAATCAATCACCTCGATTAAAAGTCAAATACTGCCAATCAGAAAATGGAGGCCAATTGTTTAGGTAGATAAAAAAATTGGAAAGTCGAACCACTGGGCGGTTTAGAAAAGTGCATTGCGATGGGACTCGTTTCATTGATACTTAAGTTTTAATTTTAATAATTATAAATCAATTTATGGCTATATGTTTCAAAAAAAACAAACCAAAATAACCGCCATTTTGAAAATAACGGCCATTTTGAAAATAATCGCCATTTTGAAAATATTTGAAAAAATTTTTTTGAAAAAATCGGACATTTTGGGCCCTTGACTGTTTTCAGGCCTAATCCCAGAGCCCAATCCCTGAGCCTAATCCTTGAGCCAGAGCCAATGAGTTAAAGTTCATTTTAGTAAGCTTCTCCACCCAACAAAACAAATTATCAATTTATTTAAAATTTTAACCGTTTTTAACGGTATTTCAGACTTTGGAGGCTCTGGAGCCCAATCTCAAAACTAATGAGTTTAAAATCATCCTGAAGACCTCCTCTGTCTAACAAAAAAAAAACCCGACCTCGCTCCGATGGACCATTCCGGAGTTATGGATCTTACTGACAAACGGACATACGGACAAACGGACAAACCGTCTGTAAAAGTGCATTTTTTCTTACGGATGGCAATTTTTTCTTAAAAATGGCAAAATCTGAGGATCAACTTTCTAACTAAATAACTTTCATAATACTACTAAAATAAAAAAAATATAAAAAATGATAAATAGAGTGCTGTATCCTTAAGAAGTTATTAACTTCTAAAATAAACTTTTATGAGGAGGGGATGGCTAACTAAAAAGTAAAAAACAAGAAGTTTTCAAGCAAAATAAAATATTTCTGATAACAGCTTCACAAAGTTTTTAAAAGTTGAATTTTGAGTATTAACAGGAAGTATTAACAGCGTTGTGTGGCCTGAGGTTTTTCTTACATCGCAAATTCAGACTCAATAAAAAATTCAACTTTTAAAAACTTTGTGAAGCTGTTATCAGAAATATTTTATTTTGCTTGAAAACTTCTTGTTTTTTACTTTTTAGTTAGCCATCCCCTCCTCATAAAAGTTTATTTTAGAAGTTAATAACTTCTTAAGGATACAGCACGCTATTTATCATTTTTTTATATTTTTTTTATTTTTGACTTTTTAGTTTTATTTTTCGGAAAATTATCTGAGATAAGAACCTAACCAAACAACTTAAACGACTTAACAAATTTTGGAATATACTTTTCATTTATAGTCGACGTAACCACATTCTGTTAAGAGAATTCATGTGTATGGAAAAAAAATTTTTTTTCAAGTTCGTCCTAGGTCTTTGGTGTCTTCAGCAAAGTTGTAGCTTATTTTGAGAGAATTTTAGTGATATAATTTTTTTTTTGATTTTCCGCGAAATTTGTGGAAATTTTTTGATTTTTGTTGAAAAACCGGTTTTTTGTACCAAAAGTTGTTCGGCAACTCTATTTTTTTATATGAAAATCAAAAATTCTAATGATTGGAGCACCTCGGCTGGTAAAAATAAGATAAAGTTTCAGAAGAAACCATGGGTCTGCGATGGCCCAGAAAGGCTGTAGCGGCACTTTCGCAAACTCACACTTTTTAGATTTGAATAAATATAAAAGTATTATAAAAAACAAATTTAAAGTTTTATTTCAATTTTTATTTTTCAATTATTGATAATCCTTAATTAATATTTAATTTAATTTATTGTAACTTAATTGATCTAATTTCTCACATGTATAAATTTACTTATCAATTCCATACAAAACCGAGCTTAAAATTACAAAAAATTATCTATTCACATAATTGTTATGACTTAAAACATATCATTAGAAAATATTATTTTTATTAATTTAATTTTTAAATGAGTACCTATTACATTTAAGATTAAAATTATGTTTAATTTTTAATTTTAATTATTTTTTAATAAAAATGCATTTTTTTTTATTAATTTAATATTAATTTAACTAGACTTGAGATAAATTTTAAGAATAATTATAAATTAATCATAAATTAATTACTTTTATATATCAGCAATGACTTAAATCGGATTCCAAAAAAAAAATGAGTGAATGAGGTTTTTAAGGCAGATTTAAGACATTGCTAAAATTTAGAATTATTATGAGCGTTTCGTTTAAATTTTATTGTTACAAGGAAAATTAGATTTAAGTAAGAATGAAATGAAGGATTTAATTTTAATTTAATCAAGTGATTTAATGACATTTAATAATAGGGATTATTATATGGATTGTAGTTGTTATAACTGTATGGATCTGGATAGTAACCGGCATTGTATGGATTTTGGAAATTTTGCATGTTTGATAGTAGATAAATGTCTTCAGGTCGTCCATTGAACAAAAATGGTCCTTTCAAGTGAGTGACTTTTGAATCTTGAACATATGTATTTTGAGGTCTGGGATATGGTCGATACGGTTTGTGTGGTCTTTGTGGTGCAGGTTGTGTTGGCATGGGTGATGGTGGTGCTTGTGGATTGTAACTTGGTTGTGACTGCATTCCAAATTGATTTTGGCCTTGACCTTGCATGCCGAATTGATTTTGTCCTTGCATTCCAAATTGATTTTGAGTTGGCGATTGCATTCCATACTGATTTTGTCCTTGCATTCCAAACTGATTACTTGGCATCATTGGACTCTGTTGTTGTGTTGGACCTCCTTGCCACTGATAAATATTTGTTGGTTTTCCATTAGCCATGAAATTCAATGGCAAATTATAGAATGGACTTGTTTGTCCTGGAATTCCTGGAACAACTGGAGGTATGATAGGTGCAACGGGAGCAACTGGTGCCATTGGCTGATATGTTGGTGGTTGTGAGATATAACCAAGTCCTGGTACAAACATATATGGTGTAGGTGGTAGTCTAATATAATAAATGGGTGAATTTTTAAATTGATTTGGACGCTTTTTCGTATTTGCACGTGACATCATATCATCATCATCGTCATTATAACCGTAATAGCTATAATCTGAGAAGTAGTCAGGTGTGGGGAGTGTTGGATAGAATGCCGGTGCAGGAATTGGAGCAAATGTCGGTATGTATCCATAAAATCCAAACATTTTATTTTGACGCATTGTCATTTCCGGCATGAAATATGGTCTTCCTTGTGGTGGAAATTGAGGTTGAAAATTATTACTATTGATTTCATCACTTTCAACATCACTCCCACTTTTCACATTTTCGTCCACATTCTTTATGTTTGCATCTTTAATTGAATTTATAACATCATTTGATGGAACCGGTAGAGCAAATGCACAAGGAAGTACAATGCCAAACAATATCCAACTAAAAATTCGTGATAATTGCATCTTAATTAATTTTGTTTGTTTGTATCTGAAATTAAACAATAAGAAGAAAAAAATAATTAATGAAATTATCAATTTTGAGCATCGCGCGACAAAAACTCGTTATAACTGTCCACATTCACTTCATATCATATCATTTCACTTCTCATATAAGGCAAACTTGATAGAAAAAAATACAAAATTATTGCATTTCGTGCTCTAAATTGTTCTGGTTATTAATGCAACTTAGGAGAAATGACTTCCTTATTACATCATTAGATGAAGTGCAGATATCGTCAAATTATGGTTTGACTTAATGTGATAATAAAAATAAAATAAAAGCATTAAATGAAGAGCATTGAACATAAAACGCAATGAAACGCTAACATTTAATGATGTTGAATCTTATTGATGCTTATTGAGATGATTAAATAGAAATTATGATATGACTCTTAATTAAGAGCTAATAACCGTTTAAAAATATTTATTCGTAAATCAAACAAATTTTTTTCACTTTTTATTTTCTTTCAATTCTTTTCAGAATACGCTGCTTCTTAAAATACAAGAAAGTCATCAATAAGCAATTAATCATACATGAATGCCTTTTCACTGTCCGGCTATTTTTTATCATTACTAACCACATGCGGTAGCATTCAACTTCATTTCATTAAGAGAGAGAAAAAAAACTAATAAAGATGACACGTATTTTGGTGTTTTTATGAAGATATTTTTAATGCATTATTGAGTCGACGACTTAATTACCACTCAATTAGACGCTTAATTTATGATTAAGTGGTGTTTTATGGTTGTTGTTTCATGGAAATAAATCAAGTGGTTTTACTTTTAATTTTTTTGAAAAGACCTTGGCTTCTTGAGTGGGACGACGAAAAATGTTATTGAGGTTGGTCTTTGAAATTTAAATTGAATGCGTCAGGAATTTTTAATAATTTAAAGAATTTGTTCCATTAAATTTCAAGTAAAATCGATTTGATCAAGTGATAATTTGGGTCGATTCAAGTTGAAACTGTGCGTAATTGTGTTAAGAGTAGTTGTTTCCTTAAATAGAATATCATGAATTTCGATTGTAATTAAAATACTTTTGTTTTTATTTTTTCATTACAAAGATGTTAAATTTGAAAAACTTTAATGAATGAAGGGATTGTTTTATTTTTAAAATTCTGTTCTCAATTCATTTAATTACAAATATGTCTGAGTTTTTGCAAAATTTTCGATTTTTTTGTTCCTTGTGGCTATGGGTGAAGTTCGAATTTAAAATTTGATCCCAATTTGGTGTATTTGTGTCAGAAAATATTCAGAAAGAGATTTTACTACATGAAATGCTAAAAATTTGCTGATTCAAAAATTTTAACGGTTCTACCGAGACACTTTAGGAAACAAATTTCGAACTCACATGAGAGGGTTCGTTTAATCAATATTCTCAATAAAATATGTCCAAATTCTTATTATAATTGTAATTTTAATCAATTCACAACAATAGATATCATCAAAACAATGATCAATCAATTTATTGCATAAAACTCTTAAAATGGATGTTTCAATGCTTTTTTATTTGAAATGTCATATGACGATGACAAACTAATGCATTTTCAATTATTGACACACATCGAGTATTTTTAATAATTTACATCATCGCCTGAATAAAATCAACACAAAAGTTCATTTTTTTAAATTTAAATACAACTGTAATGTCTCACATACTCCTTTTTATCATCATAAAACAAGACAGAAATATAAATAAATGTATGATTAACAATTTCACGGTACACTGAAGCTACAATATGCATGTTGTCACATAATTTAAAAACTGCATCAAGTTGTTCAGGTGATCAATTGAGTCGAGTTTACTTGAAATGTACACATACTGCGTTTGATGAAATAAATTAGTCAAGAATCAGTTGGAATTCTGTTTGAATTAAATTTTTTATTTTATTCTATAATTTTTTTTCAAGAAGTAATCAACCTTGAAATTTTTTCTTTGCACTCAATGTGCTAGAATTCACTCGACAGGATAATAAAAACGATTAAAAATTTCAAATTCAAGATCAATGTAGTGAAAAAAAATTAAAATTTTGTACTAATGACACACTAATTAAACATAATTAAAGTCTATTAAACAGTAACCGACCACACCAAAGCATATGTGTGACAAAATGTTCAAAGTCAAACACACTTTAATATGAAAAATCTGTTACAAATAATTATTTCCGTTGCACACGTTCTCTGCGTTTTCTTTGTTGGTTTACAATTTTTTTTACCTCTTTCCATTTAATTGTAAATGATTTCATGTTAAATAAAAGTGCCAGTTTTTATTCCATCATCAAAATCATCATGAACATGATCTTAAAACAATAAAAGTGAAATAAAATCTCTTATGCCAGTCATTATTCTTGCTAAAATTAACAATTTTTTCACTATTAAATTCACTTGTAATAAAATGCTAATAAAAATTTCATTATTATAAACAAAATTAAGTATAATTTTTTTTTAAGTATCACTTTAAATTAACAATTCTGTGAGATTAAAAGTGTTTACGGAAAAAAATACAAAAGAAATAACAATTATTTAAATAAAAGTTGAAATAAATGTGGTTAATTGTTTTTTTTTATGTGAATTATTTTGTTTTTTTTTAACATAGTTTTTAAGTTGTAAATTAGATTTAAAATAGATTTTTATTGAATTTTATGGTAATGTAACTTAATTTTCTTAATAAAATGAGAACAATTTAAAAGGGAAATTGGCTGATTTCGATCAAATATGCGAGAATTGGTTAAAATCTTAATTTTCAGAGTGATTTCAAATTTTACTTCATATTCAAGGCCAATTTTATTTGTCAACTAGTTTTTCGATTAGACACTCCAAAAGGCGCTGGTGGTAGCCTGTCTGAAATATAGGTCAGTTTTTAAACGTTCCTGAAAAAAATTCCAAGGAAAAAGTCGTTGATGAGCATAAAGATTGATAGAGAATAAAAAAATACAATTTCTTGTATCGGGATTTTACGATAGAACCCCCCAGAGGGCGCTGAAAGGCTTAAATGTGATTTACAGGGAAAAAAAATTTGAAAAACAGCAACAAAATTGAAAGACAGGGTAAAAGTCGCTGATGACACCTGGAACTGGTCGAGGAGGCCCCCAAGTCTACATCGATCATATAAACATTTCTCGTTTTTGTTCACTTCATTCCACAAAGGCCGTCTGGATATTTTCTGAAAATTTCGCTAGGAACCGACCTTGTTCCAGTCGTTCATGATCGTTTTTATTTGTTAGCCACGATAGACCAAGGTCATTAAAAATCTTAAAGTTGAGCTTAGCTATCATTTGAATCATTTCCACAAAATTTATTTTTTTTTATTTAGAATCTTTAAACCCAACTTTTCTGTGCCTTGCAGATGCACATAATGCCCTTGAAAACTCCTCTGATGCATTTCAATTCAAACGCATGAAATTGAATTGCATTTTTTCTACCTCTCATGATAAAATTTCAATTAATTGAACTTAATTAACCGTCTTTACAATTCGATTATCATAAGCATAATTTTCAATCACCCGGATGATGCCGCTTCAGTGCAACACACAATTTTTCAATTAAACAATTTTATACTAGTTTTGACAGCTTCAGGCTTATTCTTCAACATTAAACCGACACTTGCTCTAATTTTTTTTATTGTAATTCAATTTCATCCCTTTTAAGCATTTTACCTTAGGCCCCTCAATTAAGTCAATTTAATCTTCTCCGATCATTAATTACCACAAATGATAATGCATCACATAAAATTCCATTACATTTCATTCCACATTGTCATTTTTCTCTCATAATTCACGCACGTTTAAAAAAGTTTATTATTATTATTAGTATTCATTTTAAAAATAACATCACATTTTTACATTAATAAAAATAATAATAAATGCACAACATAAACACAGCATAAGCGTCCTTTTCAAGGTCGGTCAATGTATTTTTCATGCTGTTATACTTACAGTTATGTATGAAAAGTGTGTGTATGTTACAATTCAAATTGAATAAAACCCGCATAAGTGCAACATACAAGTGCACATGCATTCTCTTCTGTAAATCATAAAAAGCGACAACATAGTGAAACATTGAAAGAAGAAGTAGAAGAAGATGAAGAGGAATTGCATTAAAAAAAAAATAGAGAATGAAAAACTAACGTTTTATGTATGAAATGTTGATAGAGCGCTCACAACAAAATATAATGTTTTTCTAACAACATTTTAATAATAATAATGTAAAAAAAAAATAATATAATAGAGAAAATTCTTATCGTAAATACCTTGGCGGGAATATTTTTGCAATGTTTTTGTTACGTATTTCATGTTATAAATGTAATAATCAATTAAAAAATGGTTTTCTGCTCAATTATTTGATCATTTTCATGTATGTGAGTGAGCATCACAACATATTTCAGATGTTTAACGTTTTTTTATTATCGTTACACATTGAATTGTGTTAGAATTTAGTAAAAATTTGGATTAAAATTATGTGATAAAGTGCATTTTGACTTGAAAGTTATTGACAACCACAAAAATGATATAAATCAGCTTTGTCTAGCATAAGTAGGGCAACACTTTTGGATCATAACTGAATCTAATTACCAAAATTGGCCAAAGAACGCTAATTTTAAGGTTATCTTCCCAAAAACGACGGGTTTTTGAACTACAGCTGGTAAAGTGGTCTATAGCAAAGTTGAAGATCTTGAGTAAATCTAGAGTTTTTTCACTGTTTTGTGGGATTTTTGCAAAATTTACTCAGAGTAAGGTTTTTTTTTTTACTATTTTGACATAATAAATTTTCCTCTGAATTCTCTGATGAATCTTAAGGCTTATCAACACCCTCTTTGATGATCTTAAGAAAATTTTTTTCTTCGTCATTCAAACTGACAAATGAGCTCAAAATATTTAATTTCGTATACCAAAGAATTAAGGAGTGGTTTAACTTTGAATTTGATATGAGATTTTTTGGATCATTTCAACACACATAGACAGACCGACCACCAAAGTGCTCATAATCTCATTTATTTCAAAATTCACAGAAAATCCACAAAAAAAGCATTCCGTACCACAAGAAGAATGTTAAATACTTGAGCATTACTTTAATTGATTCAATTAGATATTTTTTTTACTCATTCTCTCTCCTTCTCTATATAAAGCATATCTCATTTTTTGTGCATATCATCATTAAATACGATCATCAACATTTTACAGAATAAATATATAACATTTCTGAGCAAAAACTCAAACAATAGTCTTATTTTCTTCATTGAAATAAGGCGGAAGTATATAAAACAAAAAAAAACTAAATAGAATAGAATAAAAAAAAAATTGATTGTATCAGATTATGTTGTTCTATCACCATTCATAACATTTTTCCTTGTCCTTAACATTTTCTTATCTCATTTTTTTCGAGTCGTTGTGCTTACTTTCTTTATGATAATATAAAAAATGAGTAAAACAGTAACCGTATAAATTTATCAGCAATTATTAAATTAAAATGTATTTTGATGGGCGTGTATTGGGAATTAATATAATTTTTTGTTTTGCTGATTTAATGGCAACTATCATTAAGATCATAATAGCAATAAAAAAATAGATAATGGTTTAGATTATTTATAATGAGAAAGTAAATGATGCATTAAATGTACGACGTGCAATAATTAAACGTTGTTTGAACTTTAAAAAATTTATGAGATTTTGCAACAACAAAAATTGATGATCAATTTTGATTTGAAATTAGATTGATGTGTGTAGTTATTGTGGTGATTATCGGATGGTTATTTGAAAAATTAAATTTTAACGAATTTAATAAAGCTTGAAATTGACTTTTCATTGGATAAGACAAGGAGGTGGTCTTAAGACATTATTAAGTGAAAATTCTCAAAAGAAAAGATTTAAAGTTACAATGAGAGAAATTCAACGTAAATTAATGTAAAATTCTTCATATTGGCATAAAAATCCGTTATTATGTCAAAACATAAATACCGGTCATCAATTAAAACAGAAAATGTTTGTAATGTAAAATGAAAATTATGCATGAATCTCGTACGTTAGCGCATTTTGGTATTTCTGTGTATTTTATTCCTCTAAAATTTATTTTTTATTTCAGTCTCTCTCTCTTTCCCTTTCAAGGACACACTTGGTTCCTTTTTCTCTCAATTTTCCCTCATCCTCTGTGTGCATGTTCTATTTTTGTGTTCAAACTAATCACAATGTCGCATTTCTTTCCGTTTATTCAAAATAAAATTATAATAACACAGAAATCCATAAAATACGAAAGCAACCAACAAGAACAAAACAAGCTCATTTTGTGTGTGTGGGAGAAGATCTAAATCATCTGACTATAAAAAAACATAAACATTTTTCATTTCTACTTCATTGTGTATAACTTTTTAACATACATAATCTACTTATTATTATGATTATTATTAAATAAATGAACTTGACTATGTGTGCAATTTACAGTTTATTTGCCATACACACTCAGCCTTAAACGATGTTTGAACAAAAGAAATATTCATATTATTATTATTACAATATTTTTTTTTTGTTTTGTAAATATAAATAAAAAAAAAAATAAAGGAAAAGCAAATATACCGTTTAATTATATGTTATGATACTGTTTTCTTCTTTTTATTTTCTTAAATGTTACATTGTGTAATATTACATATGATTTTGTTTTTTGCTTTATTTTAATAATAATGATAATGTTGATAAAGGTTTACGTAACAATCACATTTTTCTTCTGAAATGGGCAGAATTCACAATTTAAGCAAGTTTACTGACATAACTTTTGTTAGGGGTTTTAAATTGAAACTTTGTGTACAAAATGTAGACAAAAAAAGTAAGGAATTAGCTGCCGCAGCAAATCCATAGTTTTGAGTGCGTGTTCATTTTCATAATATTTTCATCTATTTTATTTAATAAATATTTCATATTTTCATTGAAAATGTTTTTTTAACGGTTTTTTTTCAATATTTCAAATCAATTTTTATTTTGACAGCTCGAATCATCTGAATCGGAATCTGAAATCTAAATCGGAATCTGAAATTTGAATTGTGATGAAATGAATGTATCACGTACCCTGTACAGAATATTTTAAATTATTACATTTTTAAAACAATTCAATTGATGTAATTGAAAAATGTAATTAAAAATAAAAACATTTAAAGGTGTTCTACAATTCGTAAGTAAGTTTTCACAAAAAACGTTTTAAATAAGAAAAATAAATCGGGTGGGACACAATGTTCTATGATATATACGAAAATATGTTAAAAATATGCGAAGTAAAACCCTTAGTTTTGACGTTTCACTCAAAACAAAATAACTTTTAATTGGAAATTCGTAAAGAATAAATTTTGCAAATTTTTTCAGTGTGATTTCATATAAAAGAATAATCATTCCAAACTTAGTTGAAAATGCCCCTTATTGCAAGAAACGGACGGATTTGGAATTTTTCTGTTAGGAGGTGCAAATATATGTAAACCTTCGCCAACCAACAAAATTTATGCATACACTCTCCATCCAAAACCAGTGGGACACCAGTGGGAAACCAGAGGGTCAGATGTTCCCACTGGTGCCCCACAGGTTTTGGGTTGAGAGTTTGCAAATATTCAACTTAGCCCCTCCTCAGTCCTCCTCTTCTCTTGTCTGCCTCGTAGATCAATTTCTGTTGCTTTGTAATACACTTGACAGAGCAGATCCATAGCTTGCTGCTTTCTTAACGGGTTGTGAAGCTAAATTTTAAGAATATTTTAAATAATAAGAGAACTGTAGAAACTCGTCTATTCTGCGTGAAGCACTATGGGATGGTTGCGGAACGTTTTCAGTGTATGCTTAAAATAAGGTTTCAGAGTGCTTCAAAATCATGAACTTGAAAATTTGACCTTGAAACGATGATGAACTTATCGTTAGATTGACGATTCGATGACAACAAGGAGAATTGACGACTTGAGCGCCATCTCAATCCACGTTAAAACTGAATTTTTCCCATTCATCTTATTCTCAATTTCATGCATGATTGATAGAGTTATTTCTCTAATTTAACATGAATTTTACATTTTTATTTATGATAAACTTAACGCAATATTTTTATCAATTAAAAAAATATTAAATCAAGAAACGCAGGTTTAACCTGACTCATTCATCTATTTTTTTCCATGAAATATCATAAAATATAATCGAAAACTAGCTAAGTGTCAGGTTTGTGAGTAATTTTCTTCAGAAGCAGCTAAAAATAATTATAAACAACATAAAATGTTAACGTGTTAACATGAACACTAAACATGCAACACAAATCAATTTGATTATTGTCGATGATAAAAATAAAAATGAAGATATTTAACATCATGCATGCCGACTCGTCTCAAATATAAATTTCAATAAGATTAAAGGGCTTAAAAAAACTAATTTTTTGATCTGGATCTTCATACCATAAGTGCAATTTTTATGACTATTAATGTAATGAAATGTAACGTGATCAAAAGCAATGTAAAAAATTTCAAACTATCTCATGTCAGAGAGAAATATGAAATGAAACAAAAAATAACTGTTAAATTGTATCGCTTCATAAAATGAAATAAAAATGTCATATTTATATGCAATTATATAAAGTAAAAGTATATTAAAATGTTTACATTGATGTCTTAATTTAATTTGATTCAATTTCTATATTTTTTTTTGAATTCTTAATTAAATTCAGTTTCTGACCGACATGACACACTGTTAACAGGTCAGACATATGTTTTAAATGTTTATTATGTTGCACATTAACAACAATTAATAAGCAAGATATGTTTTTATTTTTGTATTTTTTGAAATGCAGTCTCATTTTATTCATCACAGTTAGTTGATGACCTAGTTACTGTGATGATCATAGAGAGACAATTTTTTTTTTGTTAATTGAATTGAGATTGCATTATTATTATTATTATTATTTTAATGTGATTTGACATATATGGATCTAATAATTTGTTTTTAATAAACATAAATTATTATTTTTTATATTTAGTCAATTGATTACTATTTCATGAGAAAAATGTTTGAAATAACGGATTGATGCTCAATGATAAATTTTTGCATAATTTAAAAAAGGACGGGTATTTGATGAGATTTAATTGAAAAGGCTCTGAAATTTGTTACCAGGGACACTCAAGAGCTTTAAAGGGAAATCCATAGGT
>LN483619.1:0-71537 GCA_900002565.1 Culicoides sonorensis | reverse complement strand
AGATGTTTTTCTGTTGTTTCCAAAACATATTTAGAATTTTTTCTATGACAAATATTACTCATTTTTTCATATCGGCTTGCATCAATTTCTTGTAATTTGTATCAAAAATTTACAATTTTCGCTCTAAAACTCAAATGTTTTTACAAAAATTAAAATGTTGTATAAGATTCTAAAAGATGTTTTTCTGTTGTTTCCAAAACATATTTAGAATTTTTTCTATGACAAATATTACTCATTTTTTCATATCGGCTTGCATCAATTTCTTGTAATTTGTATCAAAAATTTACAATTTTCGCTCTAAAACTCAAATGTTTTTACAAAAATTAAAATGTTGTATAAGATTCTAAAAGATGTTTTTCTGTTGTTTCCAAAACATATTTAGAATTTTTTCTATGACAAATATTACTCATTTTTTCATATCGGCTTGCATCAATTTCTTGTAATTTGTATCAAAAATTTACAATTTTCGCTCTAAAACTCAAATGTTTTTACAAAAATTAAAATGTTGTATAAGATTCTAAAAGATGTTTTTCTGTTGTTTCCAAAACATATTTAGAATTTTTTCTATGACAAATATTACTCATTTTTTCATATCGGCTTGCATCAATTTCTTGTAATTTGTATCAAAAATTTACAATTTTCGCTCTAAAACTCAAATGTTTTTACAAAAATTAAAATGTTGTATAAGATTCTAAAAGATGTTTTTCTGTTGTTTCCAAAACATATTTAGAATTTTTTCTATGACAAATATTACTCATTTTTTCATATCGGCTTGCATCAATTTCTTGTAATTTGTATCAAAAATTTACAATTTTCGCTCTAAAACTCAAATGTTTTTACAAAAATTAAAATGTTGTATAAGATTCTAAAAGATGTTTTTCTGTTGTTTCCAAAACATATTTAGAATTTTTTCTATGACAAATATTACTCATTTTTTCATATCGGCTTGCATCAATTTCTTGTAATTTGTATCAAAAATTTACAATTTTCGCTCTAAAACTCAAATGTTTTTACAAAAATTAAAATGTTGTATAAGATTCTAAAAGATGTTTTTCTGTTGTTTCCAAAACATATTTAGAATTTTTTCTATGACAAATATTACTCATTTTTTCATATCGGCTTGCATCAATTTCTTGTAATTTGTATCAAAAATTTACAATTTTCGCTCTAAAACTCAAATGTTTTTACAAAAATTAAAATGTTGTATAAGATTCTAAAAGATGTTTTTCTGTTGTTTCCAAAACATATTTAGAATTTTTTCTATGACAAATATTACTCATTTTTTCATATCGGCTTGCATCAATTTCTTGTAATTTGTATCAAAAATTTACAATTTTCGCTCTAAAACTCAAATGTTTTTACAAAAATTAAAATGTTGTATAAGATTCTAAAAGATGTTTTTCTGTTGTTTCCAAAACATATTTAGAATTTTTTCTACGACAAATATTTATCAAAATATCACATTTCAAAAAATGAAAATTCTGTAGTACAAAGTTCAAAAACTTGCCGTAGACTTGCCGTAGAGTTGCCGTAGAATTGCCGTACAGTTGCCGTATACGGCAACAACTTGCCGTATACGGCAAGTTTTACGGCAACTTTTGTTTTTACCGTGTAACTTGCGAAATTTTTTTAATATTTCTGTTAATATTTTTTCATAATAATTAAGAAAATGGTTAAATATCAATGTTTAGCGTTAAAAAAAAATTAAAAATTTATTAAAATTTGGGTATGGAAGAAGAAATAGCTCTTAATATACTTCCTCTTACCAGTTAGACTAAAAATTCGTTTTAAGTGGTTAGACAAGATGAAAATCAGATTTTCATGGAATGAAGCGTGTACTTTTCGGTCCCTTTTAAGTCCTAAAATTCTAGGTTTACTGTAATTTTGTCTTACAGCCGAAATGTTTCAGTTAAAAAAGATCAAAACTAAGGTTTCTTAATAGGATAAAATACCAAAAAAAGACATGTCCATGTAATTCAAAACACTATACCAAAAATCAGATCCCTAGGTCTGCTCCTTCATAGTCCGGATGGAAATGGAAACCGTTAAAAAATGTCAAGTTAGAAAATTGATACGAAGCTGATAATTTAATGTGAAAAATGTTTTCAATATCAATTGCCTATTCTAGCCTTTGATTCAAATCAGCTCATACAGAAAAATCACTCAACAATTTTAATATGAGATGATTTAATTTCACTTTTAATCGTGTTTTTTTTCTCTTCTCAAAAAATCACTTGTCACTTTTCAGTTCTTTAAATTCAACAAAACTAATTTTTAACGCAACACCACGTGTTCCATGTTTTTTTTCCTTCTTAATTCTCATAGAAGCTCACTTACATTAAATTTCACACAACATCACTTCATATCAAATTTTATATCATTTTACAGGAAAAAAAACTATGAAAACAATTAATCATTCTTTATGTCTAAATATTAAATGAATTATTTTATGGAAAGAATAAATATTAAATTTAATAGTGAAAATAAACAAAATGATATTAAATGATTATTATAAAAGTTGAAGAATAATTATTTTTTACATGCTGTGAAATACCATCAGAATAAAAATGAATCAGTAGCGTAACTAAAAGGTAACTAGAATATTTGGATACTATTTTTTTTGTTGATAGAGTTCATATTTTATTTATGAGACACGCCTCTGCAATATGAACATTAATTTCACATTTTACATAGTTTAATACCCTTAAAATTTTTGATTTAATTTAATTTTAGCTAATTTTTAACTCACTTTTCTTAATCGTCTGATCATTAGCAAAACTATGAAAGAGAATAAGCGTAAAATAAACATTTACTTTAAACGTCAAATGCGAACATCAATTTTAATTTTTTTTTGCAAAAAAAAAAACAAAATTTTAAATATTAAAAGTGTGCTATGGTTTTTTTCATTGAATTTGAACAAATATTGAAGTAAGAATCATCAAGATATTTCTGGGATGATGTTAATTATTTAAATTTAAATAGTGAATTTAAATATAAATAATTAAAAAAAATCTCAACTTTTAACGGATTACTTTGAATTTTTAGAATTGAAATGCGTTTCACACAGCTCAAATGATGTGAAGTAAAGGAAGAAGAAATATTTTTTTTCCTCTAATCATCAAAATGAACTTTTATTTAAACATTCAATTATCAGTTACATCATTTTAACAGCTATTTAACACTTCAATTCTAAAATTTTTTATATAATTTGTGGTTTGTTTTCTTCACTAATGCTCACTTTTCTGATCAATTGATTAGCTAGACGAGTAAAAACCGTGCAAATATCTCATAAAATAGTAAAAACTGTATCAGTCATAACAATAAAAATTTATTATAATAATTTTTCTGTTTGGAGGTAAAAAAAACAGTGAACTTTTATAAACAATGGAAATTATTTATAACAAATTGATGTGGTTTTGCATTCTTAGATAATATAAGTGTTAAATGTTTAAAAAAACACAAATCTAACAGTATCCGTTTTAAATGACGACTTTCCTGTATGTTTAATTTATGTTTATGATTATCAAGTTTTTTTTTTAAATGAAATTCACATCAAATTTTTGGTTTTAAACTCTTTTTAAAATGAAATACAAAAAAAAGTGATTTAACTCATTAACGGCTAGTCCAAGAAAATGATCTTACGTTTTTAGAAAAAAGAGATAATTTTATTAATTTTAGATAAAATTGACTTGAATCAAAGTTGTAGAAAAAATTTCAAGCTGTTACTTTTCTGAACTGAGCAAATATAAAGAGGCCGAAAACGACAAAATACACAATTTTGAGCTCATTTTTCGATTTTGGAGTAAGAAAAACATATTTTCGTAAGTTTAAGGCAAATATGAACTCCAGCAAAATTGTAGAAAATAGTTCAAGCTGCAACTTTGCTGAATTGATTAGGGTGAAATTTCAAATATAAGAGGCCAAAAATTGCAACATACAGAATTATTAGCCTATTTTACGATTTTCAATGTAATAGAACAAATCCGTCAGGTTCTACAAGGCTACCACAGTGAGTGTGATAGGTCCTTTTATAGGCAGAACATATTCAATTATTTTCATAGAAAAAATATGAACAAAAAGTTTGGAAATATATCGATTTAAAAGTTAATGGTCGAAAAATTGACCGGCAACTGCTAATGGGTTAATAAGAAAATTATATCTAACAAAAAGTTTTCTATTAATTTGTTTTTTTTTTAATTTAAAATAAAACAACATTATTATAATAATAAATATATTTTATAATAATAGTTTTTATTAAACACACATATTTTCTATCTCAAACTCACAACATCAAACTATATCACTTTTAATGTTTTTTTTTTTAATATAATATGAGAGGAGGATTTGTGTCTTCTTCTTATTTTATAATCTTTTCACATTAAAATTGTGTTAAAATGCAATTTATATTAATATAAAATTGCTACTTTTTATTGCATTTTATCTATATTTATGTTACTTATTTTTTTTTTTGTTTTGTTTGATATGAGAAGCTAAAAAAAATTGAGATTATATATTATTAGAAGCGACATTAATAAATGAGTTGTCGAAGAAGTGGAACTAATAATTTTGTTAAATAATTTATTGGAAATTGTTGTCTTATTTAAGTATTTTTTTTTTCAACTAAACTTCGATAGATAATGAAATGGAAATAAAGCGAACAAATGAACGGTATTAATTGAATATGTTATTAAAAGTAAATGAGAACATTTCAATCTTCTTCAATAATGAAGGCAAAAAAATGATGTTATGATTTTAAAGTGTGTGTGTGTGTGTGTGAATTGAATTTCAAATGCAATATTTTTAATAAGAAATAAAATTTCTTTAGTAAAAAATTTTTCCAGACTTCTAACTGTCCTATGATGAATCTACTGAGTACAAGATGAGTGGAAAATCCTACAAGTTTGCTTCCTACTGCGATGGTGACCGTGACTGCGTCTCAGATTCTTTACAGAAAAGGGTTTCATTAATTGGAAAAATTGGAAATCACTTGTTTGACACTTTGTGTCTTTTATGCACGGAGCGAGCGGTATAATTTGAAATGAGTTGTCAAAAAAAGCGTTACATGTCTGGGCCAAAGGACTTAATGCATTTAAAGTAGGCTTGATTTACTTGATCATCCTGAATGGGCTTTCATCTGCTGAAAACCCATAAAAACAAGTAAAAAAATTCAAGACTCTAATTCCTTTAAAAAAATCAGTTCAATTATCCATGTTATAGGAAATTAATTAAAATCCAAACTCATTCAAGTTAAACTGACTGAAATTTTTGTTGAAATTCATTTCAAAAAATAAAATTTTACATACTTTTACTTTTTCGGTGCCAAATTTCATGTCACCATAAATAAAAGTTAAAGTTTGTTATATGCTCGTTGTTTTTTTTGGTAATCAAGATTAAATGCCCTTTGAAATGACAACATTTTATCGCTCATTGTTTTAACCGACTGACAATTTTTCTTTATTTATGTTTTTTTCTTGTTTAAGACATTAATTAATTGTTTCATTTAAAGTTTTCGCTCACTTTCGTGTTTTAATGTGAGTATTTGTGTATCATGTTGACTTGATTGAAATAAAAATTTATAGGATGACACAATTTAAGGAAATTTCAGTCAACATAATGTTTTGTAATTTTTTTTTAATCAAATTTTTAAGTTAAAATAAATTAGAAAAGAATCAAAATTTAAATTCAATTCAATTTTTTCTGTATTTGAACTTTTAATAAATTCTCAAATTCCAATTGCAGAGTCCCCAGAACATCATTCATAGTTCAAAATTGATTCAGCCTTTAAAATCTGAATGTTTCAATTAAAATTTAATCACGTAATTTCTCTTTCACATTCCCATTCAGAGTTAATTATTAGCATTAAAGAGAAGCAAAAAAAAAAAAACAAAAGACTTCAATTCATTTTTTCATCGTCAATTAAACGACGAACCTTTTCCGTACTTAATTTTATTAATTCACATACTGTACAGTTAATTAACCGTCACAAAAACAAAAGAACACTCTTATTTTCTTCTTAATTAATGTATTTACATAACTTACTTACCAAAAATAACTTTAAGATCTCCTCTCAATCACTAAAAATAGCTTCAACGTTTTTTTCTTAATTTAATTTATTTTAATTGAATTGGCATATAAATTATAAAATTTATATATTGACTTAACACAATTCTCAAGGTAGTTTAATTTGAATCACTATTTACTTGTGTGTTTTTTATTTTTATTATTGATTTCAGTTATTAATTTTTTTATTAATGAATTTTCTCATTTATGGTCAAAATTTCATCAATTACTCGAATAGTCACAAAAAAAAAGTTAATGTATGTAAATATTTACTTATCAATTTTACTTGTGTGTATTTCCTTGATTATTGTTTTTTTTATTAATATGAAGATTATTAATTAACGTTGATTTACGTTTAATGTTAATTCAGCTCTGTCATAAAAACGAGTTTTTGTGTCGATTATTATTAATCATAATAAAGAAAGATGAACTGGATTCCTTTTTCTCTTGATTTAACTATTTATAAAATTAACAAATAATTATATGTTAAAATAAATAAATATAAAAATAAAAACGGAGGAGAACTTGTTAGATCTTCTTTTATTTTACTCTGTTTTTTTTTTCTAATTATTTTGTCTTGAAATTAAAATTAAATTAAATTAAATTAAACGACGTTACTTCGCGATAGTTTGAATTGAAATAAAGTTTTCACTGGATTTACCACAAGTAATATATAGAAAATTTATGTTAAAGGTAAACTGTGAATGTGAATGTAAACTTAGAATGATGTTAAGTGTACACAACTCATATACGATGTAGCATTCAAAGCCTTTGCTCATCAGACAAAAGAGCATCAGTAACATTTTTTACATTTTATCATGTACATTTATTTCATCACGGGGCATTGTGTGTGTGTGTATGTGATATAGAAGGAATATCAAGAGAATTTAAATTTTTATTGAAATATTAAACGTTTAATGCAACTAGTAGCTACCGATGTAAACCTTTACTAATGTAAATGGTGTAGAAATAAAGTTAGCGTTTTTTTTCTCTATGATATTCTTGAAGTGTGTTTGCGTTTTTCGTTGTCTTTGATGATGATCATGATATATGAAGAGAGTAAATATTTAACATATTTAAACATTCTTGTTGGGAATTAGCATGACATTTAATTTGTCATGTTTGATGTGACATAAGCGATCATGTTTGAATTTTAAATTTAGATGGAATGAGAGAATTTTCAAGGTTATCTTTGGTGATGGAGTTCCTGATTCGGTGATGGAGTTTTTTTGGAAGAGGTGGCATGTTACGTAAATCACTTTAAAGAATCCAAAATTTATAACTCGTGTCAGGGTGAATCTAAGATAAAATCTGACCATAATTGAGTGTTGAGAGAGAAACGTAAATTAATTTATTACTTCTACCAAAAAATCTCAAGGAAATTCCTGACCCAGGGAAATTCTGATTCATATCGGTTTTCAATTTGATCACTTTCTTTTTTAATTTGCCTCTCCGCTAATTGAGTTCGGTTTGCTAATCGTTTTCGAGCCATGACAGTTGGGGCAATATGTGTCGGAATGTCACAGAATTTACTTTTTAAGATAAGGCAGCTTAAGGCTTCAGACTCCTGTTTGTCTTTTTCAACAGCTTTCTCGCACATCACATTGAAGAGGCAAAAATTCACTTTTTGACGATTTTGAAAAGAAATCTGAGGTCAGTCGTGACCCTTTTTTATGTTTCATTTTATGAAAAAATTCAGTTTTTTCAATGAATATAACAAAAAAATGTTAATTCTAAGCAAAATTTACCTTTTCCCATAAACTATAGAGAAAATCCAATCATTCAGACACAATATTATTGTCTCAACTGATGAATGAATGAAGAATAATGCGTAATTTTTGTAATTATTCGTGCATATAACATAAATAAATGAATATGGTGATCAAAAAGGAGACCGCAACTGATATATTATCTTGATGTAACAATTTGTTATTAACTCTCTCAACTTTATTGTGTGTGATTCTAAAATAACAAAAAATTAGTCAAATCTCAATATGCAACGACGATAATCAGTGAGTAGACAATTTCTCATGTATATCAATAAATATGAAGAAAGCAAACACAAATGCAAAATTGGAAGTGTATTAACAAGTGAGCATTGTAAATAATATTGTCAACAATAAATAAATTGTCATTTGCATGAATAGCATCTTATTTATTATTAGAAAAATATTAAAGTTATTTGAAATCACACACATTTTGTATTTGTTAGTTCGGATTTCTTTTTTCATTATGATTTTACTTTACTTGAAAATTAATGTAAAAAAATAAATAAATAAAAATGCAAATTACCTATTACGATTTCAGTATAAAAGGACTTATTTTGTAGTAAAAGTACTTCTTCTTTTGATTTAAACTTAACTGTAAATCGTCTTAAATGCACATATTAAATAGATGATGTGCGGTGTAATGTTTAAATGAAAATCTGTTTTTTTTCTCTTTATTTTTTTCATAATATTTGTAATAATAATTGTAATAATAATAATATAATAGTAATGATAATGATAGTCATTTTGATTATTTCTTTTTTATATATATGTGAATTTAAATACACCGAACGAAAAGACAGGCGTGAGCTACAGTATATCTTGTTATATTTGCCAGATTTGAAGAAATCTAGTGTATTCTACAGTATTTATCTGCCCTTATGCTACAAGATATATGGTAGACATTATAAGGCAAACTACTTCATACACTACAAATCTGGTCAATTTTACCAGATATACTGTAAAAATAGTATAATGTCTAGTTGTTGTAACAAAGTATATTTTAAATGCTGTATTATATGATGTAGTGCTTACTACATATTTTGTTATGACAATTATAAATGTTTTAGTATTTTTAATAAAAGAAAGCGTCACATTATTTAACAAAAAATAAATAAAATGAAAAAAAAATAAATGAATGTCATTTGAAAACATGAGAATAGATAATATATTACATATATGTAAAATAGAAAATTAAATAAATATGAACTGATATTTGTCTAATCCTAGATAACAAAAAAGAAATGCAGACGAAATATTTTTTTTTATAATTTGCCAAAATTTTAGCAAATTTCATAATTTGTGAACAAAGATTTTTTTTTCAACGTATTTTAATGATCTTGTAAATAATACAGTATAATCTGGTTGTAGACGCTTCTCTCATATTATTTAGTAAGCGATACATGAAATACTGTCAGTTCTACCAGATTTTATGTTGCTACTCGGGATATATCTGGTTGCGTACGCAGTATATTTAAAGATTTTGTGGTGGTGATAACTAGATTTGTAATTGAAAATTTAATATATACTGTTAAAAATTTCATCCTGTAAACTTAACAGTATTTTATTTTCAGTGTAGATTGCGATGATATGTTTCACAATGAAAGTGATGCACATTCATTTAATGATATCGTGGATTGAAAGAATTTCATACAAAGAACAATATAAGAATAATGAATGTAAATGCACGTCATTTAATCGATTTAAACTGGTATTTTTTTTTCTTTATTACATTTAGATGTTATATAACCCTATTTTTGTATAATTCTTTTTTGCAAATTAATGTATTACAATCATTGTTAAAAAGGTGTTTTATTTTTTTTATCAAAATCTAAGTGATTAGAGTGACCTTCATTTGAGTGAATGATATGGATTAAAAATTGAATGGACGTAAAATGAAACGTGTGAAGCCTTGAAAACATTCAGATTGAAAAACTACGAGAATGAATTGGCACCAAAACTGAAATAGATAGAAAATGGAACGTGTGAAGCCCCGAAAATATTTTGATTGGAAAACTACGAGAATGAATTGAAACCGAAACTGAAGTAGATAGAAAATGGAACGTGTGAAGCCCCAAAAATATTTTGATTGAAATGCTTCGAGAACTGGAATAGGTGAAAAATGAAACGCGAAACGTTCATTCCAAGCATTGAAGTCCGCTAAAAACTTGGATTTGAAATTGAAACTTTTCTAAATCTAATAACATTAAAATTCAAAATAAAAACAATTCATTTACGATTATTTCCATCTGAACAATAAAAATAACTCCCATCAATTTCACTCTCTTTCCTGCTCACCCTGCAATACACATTTTTAATTAGAGACCATTCAAAGAGAGACTCTACAAATCATAATAATACTAATAAAAAAGTTACGTAATAAATTTGTATGCACAAGTAAATGGTAATAATGCTTATAATGATGATATTTGAGTGTTATGTGATAACAGTAAATAAATGTATAGGATGTAGCAAACATTTTTTTTGTTGTATTGGATTTAATTCTTATGATAGTAAAGATGATTGATCAAGTCAGACACAGTTCGTTTAAAACATTTATAAAAGAAAATAATCTTTGTAATTCACAGTTAATGATAATTTAACAGAAAATAAGGCTTGTAATTTAATGAAAGCGGAGAAAAAACAATGAATTTATTATTTTATATGAAATTTCAGCACTTTAATGGAATTTTCCATAATTATTTGTTCTCCAAATTCAATTCTATTCTATTAAAAAAAACTAAAAAATTCGCAGAACACTCTAAATCTGTCATGTATTCTTGATTTATGGATTAAATACCGTTTTTTAAAGAAACAATTAATTTTTCTCTCACTTCATTTCAGCAACATGAAAAAGTAATAATGAAATCATTTGATAAACATCACATTGTGAAAAATAAAGAAAAAAATAAAATAGAATACAACAAATACAAAGAGATAACCTTTGATTCATTCATTCTTCTTAGTTTTATTTGTTAAATTCACAGTAATGTTTCACTATTTGTATTGATGTAGAAAAGTGATTAGAATCGTAAGTTGTGAATATGAAAAGTGCAAAAAAGAGTTACATTCAAAACTGATTTAATTAGGTTATTATTTGAATAGGAGATTGAACAAGGATTGATATTTATTTTTTTTATCGAATTCTTAATCAGTGATATTCAATTTGGTTCACCTTCATTAATAAAAGCTCTAAGGAGAGGCTAATGTTTAAATAAATTTTAAACGAAGCTGTGCTCTGTTTTGTCTGGATTCTAGATTGTGAAGTAATTCAAAAAAATATGACTATAGAGGGCGCTGCATCAACTTTTTTTGAAAAAAACTGCTTACAATCAGTCCTAGATGATGATGATAATAAGATGGCATTACCACCCCATTTTTTCAAAGCAGAATAATTTTAAATCACATTTATAAAAAGCCTTCAAAAGACAATGATAAGAATCGAACTTGGCACCAACGAGATGAAATGTGATACGTTCACCATCAAGCTGTGGATTTCATTAAAAAGGTTTCCATTTTTAATAATGGGTCACATATGTACCAAATAATGTCAAAGAGTTAAATTTAACATACAGAGGTTGAACATCACTGATAAAATATTTCACATGATAGTGTTAAATGATCGATTTCAAGCACGCGATCATCGTTTTTATTTCTTTTCCAAACACCAATTTAACATTTGAACACAATAATAATAATAATAAGAATATGAATATCTAGAGTAACAGATATTTGTGTTTTTGATTACATACATTAGTAGACATAAAAAAACACTTACACATAATAATATTCTCAAATACCACCAACTTGAACTGTATCAATAAACGGTAATATTTTATTGATGTTTCATCTTTCACCTTTTGTCTTCAACACTTTTTTTTTCTCTTTTCAAATATTAAGTTTTTATTCGCATTTAGTATAATTTATTATTGAATCACGTTTATCAAGTATCTTCTTGACAGTTAACCACACGAAATTATTGTTTTTACGTCTTCTTTTGTGTGTTACTATTTTTTTTATTGTATGTATATGCGCTTAAACGACGATTGTGATGAAACATGAGATTTGCTTGATAATAATAGTTAAATAGATATTTTAGTTTTTTTTTGAGATGTTAGTGATAGGTCAGTCAAGTTGATTGTTGTGTTTCTTTATTGAATTATGATTTATTTATTTGAAGTTAAGCTGTTACAGTTACTGAATTACACACACACACACACACAAGTACACACATCAAGTGGTCAAGTCTGATGGTAATTGCTAAATTATGTGAGAACATTGTATAATAATGATGATGAGGAAGCGTGACAAATTACTGTTAAGACATATTACCTTCACTAATCATAAGTTTTTTTTTGCATACTTTTTTCATGTGTAAACTTAATCAAGTGAGGGACAAAAATCTTTGAATAGATTGTAAATTGTGATAATTTGGGATTAGATCAAAAGGTTACTGACATTCAGAATGGCGTTAAGTGTCTGTTTCAATTTAATTAGAAACACGAGTTTTAAAAGTAAAATTTTTTAATGATATTGTTTTTTTTTACTTTCTTTATTTCCTCATTGAAACATTTCCCGTTTTTTTTGCAGAATGTTAATTGACCATTTAAATTGTAATTAAATTCAATTAATCTTTGTTTTCAACATGAGTTTGAAGATGAAAAAAACTTTAGTCACGCTTTTGTTTGATATTAAACGTTTAACGTTAACTTTTGCATTGCGATACTCTGACAAATTTTGGTACACATTGAAGGTGCTTCATGAACATAATTTTAAAGTCCATCACCTGCAAACAGTATCATTCAATGTAGGTATAAGAAACTCTCTCAGACCATGCTTCTTAGGGAAGATAAAGCAGGACCAGGATGTTTAAATGGATGTGAGACTTGGCTCGTTACAGAGGACATTAACAGAAGGCTGCCAGTATTTGTCAACCGCTGTCTAAGACGAATTCTGCGTATCTTCTGGCCGAATCAAATTTCGAATGAGAAACTGCTGAGAAAAGCCGAGATGCAAAACATAAATATGGAGATACGTAGAAGAAAATTTGGTTATATTGGGCATACCTTACAAAAAGACCCTTCAGAAGTTTGCCACCAGGCCCTTGTATACAATCCACAAAATATCCGTAGAAGAGGTCGACCAAAGAATACCTGGCGACGCTCCACACTTCTGATGCCAACTCGGTTTTCCGGCTTCTCAATTTTAGTCAATGGTTAGATAAAGGTTTCAACTGCTTGGAATGACATGATAGAAGCTAAGACCATTTGGACAAAACTTTCTGGAACTGAAAGCACGATTTTAACACCGAAAGAAAATATTTCATATAAAAGACGTTTAGTGTGAAAAGTACCCGAAAACCGTTACATAATTTGACGACCGTATGTCCGACCGTAATTGACCGACTGTCAATTGTTTAAATTTTGCAGTAAAAACCGTTCTATTTGCCAATTGTCAAAAAAGTTCTTGAGAATTGTTGTCTTTTGAGCAATTAGGTCAAATTAATTCTTTAAAATTTAACACATAATTATGAATGAATCTCAAACCCATCCAATTAAATTTTATCATTTTTTTATTCATATCTTTTTGTTATTATTTTATGAGCTATTATCACAATGAGCATTATTATCATCATTATTATTACGATTATTTATTAACTGAGAATTTATATAACTGTTACATTTTTAAAACAAAAAAAAAGAATGTTATTCAGAATCGTTCTTATTCATATGTACAAATACACACAAAAAAGAGAAAGAATGGCAAAAAATTTATCAAAAAAAAGATTTATTTGTCCCGCAAAATTAAAACTGTTACTCACTGTAATCATTTTGATGAAAATAATTCGCTGTTATACCTAATAAATGTTTATTAAAATATTTCTTCTTACATTCTTGCGCGGATTTGAGGTATGCAATTTATTTTTCTTAAAATTTATGTGAAATGTGCTCTGATTTTGTCCAAACAAAGATAAAATACAGAGAATCTACAGCCGGAAATAATGCATTTTATTTTCATCACATTGTGTCTCATTAAATTTAAAAAGATAATAAAATAAAATCATGAATAAACATTTCTTTCTTTTTTCTTGCCTTTTCATCAGTGTTAATGTACGAGATGCACACCATTTAACAGTATAAATAAATTTTATTGTGGTAAATTGTCTCTAGAAATAATAGCGGTTTAAATTGAGACATGAAATATTCGTTTTTTTTTTGCAATTTCACACAAACACACACACTTCTATCACATTAACATGGCCTTGAATTACAATGTCTAAGAAAATGAATTTGCTGCATTTTCAAACAAACAATAGAAACGAGTAAATCTTATTTAAAATAATTTTTGCACAATAAATCTAATTTTTATGGAATCAAATACAAAACTTTCACCAAAACCTTAATTTGAAAACTATCACAGACACCCCACTTGTAATTGACCTAAAATATTCCTAAAATTCCATATCTTGATGAAAAATAAAAATTGACTTCAAATTCTGAAAAAAACGTGATTACAAAAAAATGATTGACCTTGTCCGTGTAAATGAGCCACGGGGAGTCCAAAAAAATGTATGTAACATAAAATTCTTCCAAATCAAGTTAATCTTTAATCATGCATTAAATTTGCACTTAAAATAAATTTAATATTCGTCTAATTTTTTTGTGAGAAAAATAGTCATAATAAAATTTTTTAATGATTTCTTCTTGCAAGTACTGACGTAAATTTAAGGTAACGTTTAATTTTTTTATATGCAATTTTTATACCGTATTTGATCGTTATCGACATATTTTTTTAAAAATTATTAAAATTTTCTCCTGTTACAAAAACACGTCGTTCAAATCGAGATCTTATCAATCATAACTGATCAATGTTTACTGAATCTTGACTCCTACTCTCGAAAAAAACAAAAAATTAATGAACCATTAACATAAAAAGTGAAGTACGAATTTAAAATTCAAAAGAAAGACATTGAAGATGCAATTTAGGTGTCACACAAATCGATTAAAATGACAAATCATTCCAATTTGATTGTGTCTGATATTTGATACAAGGTCCGATTCCTTTTTTTTGATAATGAGTTAAGTTTTTTTTCGTTAATTTATCTGATTATATCATTAAATTAAGTTGTTTCTGTATTTTTAAATTCACATTTGTCCATTGGTTTGTTTTACGAAGTGACATTTTTTGTACAGGTTTCATTGCACTGAAATTTGAGTTCTTAAGAATTTAAATGACACTCCTTTTTGGTTAACTTGCAATATTTCGTGTATGCTAATTTCGAGTTAATGTCCTTCTTGATGTTTTTTCATTGATTTCAATGTGATTTGTTTCATCAAAAACTCTTTAATTATCCAAAACGTGTAAGAATTAGAATGTCTGTTTTAATTGTACACTATTTTTTGATATTTCACAACATTTCTATTCCACATTTCTAACAAGCCCAACTCAAATGGAATTTCAATCAGATGCTAATCTTCAACTTTAGCACTTTCACATGCAAATCATATTCATCGTGCATTGTACTCTAATTTTTCTGTTTTTTTACTTGTCTGTTATTTTTCATAAAATTCTTTTTTTAAGGATGATCCAAATTTCAATGATGTTTCAGTTGTAATTTGTTTTTGGTGCTACAATAAGCCTAATTGTGGAAAATTTGTGAAAAACGATTGCTTTCTCCTTGAATCGGAACTTCAATGGTGATTAGGGTTTTTTCTAAGGAAGATGGGTCAAATCGATTTTTTTACTAACACATTAATTTTGTAAAAATATTAAAATATTAGGAAGCTGAGCTTCCCTCCCCCCTTGCTTGCTACTCTTGTAAACTGTCATTACTGATTTGGGGTGTCTGATAGCATTCTCAATATCACCTAGATTGGGCTTCAGTGTATATCTTATACTCCAAATAATCGCATGGTTCAATTCAATTAGTACAAATTTGTTTAAATTTTTAAAAACCTAAATGAAAAAGATTCAAATTGGTTGGTAGGAACAAAATGACGAAAAAAGCAAGGGCAAGGAAAGTTCCCTAATGATGAAATATTTGAAATTTTACTTTCATACATTAATTTGCCTGTCCCCCTAAAAAAAGGGAAATGGTTATTGTTAAACGTGAGTCTTGAAAAACAAACTTTTGAATTTCAAAATTTTAACACCCCTCGAATTTAAACACAATTTTGAATTGCATCAGCCTTTCTTTTATTTATTATCATATCGACTGTTAAAAAATTTGTATTAAATTGTGTTTTTTTTTGTATATAAAAAATTACGTATCGTAACTTATGGATCATTCCCGTTTATTGTATGTTATTTTTTGAGGATTTGTCTTGAATACTAATGATTCAATGTTTATTCAATACAACAGTAATAAAAAAAATAATAAACTTATGTAATATGATAATGAAAACAAATATTCAAGATTTGACGTATAAAAGAAGAAGTTCTGATCTAATTTGAATATAACAGAAATTAAACAAAAAATATTGTAACTGTTTCAAAAAAAAATTTAAATAAAAATGAATAATTTAACCTTAAAGTTAAAGATAAAATTGTTTGCATCTCGTCGTTAATTGTGAAGAAAATCACCATGATTTTGTGGTATTTCTCCAACTTCAATTTAAATTCATTGTAAATTCAACATTATCTGATAGTTATTATGATGAATGAAATTCTTAATCTCATACAAAGTATTAATATTAAAAATGTATAAAAAAATGAGAAAAATTAAATAGTAAATTAATAAAACTTTTTTTTTTGTAATATATTTGCACGGTTTGTGTAAATAATACAATTTTCCCACTTAATTTATATGTGTCTCACATGCGGTTGGCTGCTAATCATTCCATCATCATATGAATAATTACAGTTCATTAAACTGCGGTTTAAAGAAATGCCATTTAATGGTTTGAATAACAATTTTTTTTTTACATTTTTTCCATAACATCTTAGTTATTTTAAGTGATTTCAGTGAGGGTGTGGCGCCTGAAATTTGAGGAGATTTGCATTTCTCGTTTATTATTCAAGACAAAATCGTGACCTTGAAATTTTTCGACAAAAATAAAATTATTGAATGTTTTTATAAATTTTATATTTTAACCCTTTCATGCCACCACTGCTCAATTTTTTAAATGTTACATAATAATGAAAACCTAATACTTTGTTGCAAAAATGTTCTTATTACAGTCTGAATACAATACACAAAAAAATCATAAGTACACAAGAGTATGCCAGAGAGAGTGTGGAATGTCTGTTATTTTTTTACTTTTTTTTATAAAGGGCATTTCTTTTAATTAGAAACGCAATTCATATAAAATGTTATAATTATGATTGAAATGAAATGAAATAATATGAAATAATGTAGATAAAAATGTTTATGATTCTTTTCCGGAATATGATGAAAGTGATTTTTTTATTCAATATAAGTATCTTTATATTAAAAAAAATTACAGCAATTAAAAGAAAAGTGCTCGGTAGCTAATTAAGAGATTGTAAATTAATTAAGCATTGAAGAAATTAAAAAAAGTAAGGGAATAAAGAAGAAAAAGTTCATCCGGAGCCCCGGCTAGTCATGATAAGAAATTTTGATCAGATAGAGACTAACAGGGTGGATTTAAATGTCTGCACTCACAAAGCATCAGTCGAGCCAGTCATGCATATCCATTATCATCATGAGAGGACCTTAGCTCTATTTCTGTCAGACCAAAGAACCACCCCTTTTATGCCTTTCATTCTAACTGAGTAGCCAAGAAAAGGAAAATTTGAGTTTGTCATATTTCATTGACCGAAGCGAGAATGGAATTATTAACCATGAGAAAGACAGTCCAATGATAGGCCATATCAATAATTCCGGGTTATGAGTTCATGATCAGAATGCTCAAATGTTACTTTTATGAATGTGTTTCATCATCATTTTAGACTCAATTATTTCAATACTAACATCTGTTTAATAATTTAAATAATTAATTGAATGTGAATTTGATTGCATACTTTAAGGAAAACACTTTAAATTTGAACGTTATACAGTTTCTCAGGTGGTATCATTCATGAAGTACGTGATAAGTTGTAAAAATGTTTGAAAAAATGTTCTTGAATACTTTTCATGGTCTTGAAAAGACTCATTATAAGCTTGACTAGGAATTTTGATCATGTTAAGTAATGTTCTGGACTGAATTCTTCAAATCTTACCACCATTCAATTTCAAAGTCAAAATTCTCAAATAAAAAAAACGTTTTATGTGTGCATTTCAATCACTAATACTATAATTTTTTTTATTTAATAACAATGTGATAAGGTCACTTATAATTTTTTGTTTGTTAATTTTGTAATTCTAACAACTAATAATAATTTTTTGTTTTTTAGTATATAAAGTTTTGACATGGTAACTCTTGAAAATGATCATCTGAGCTAGTGATGTTTGTTAATGATGGTGCTTGAATTGTTGAGGAGAATCAATGTAAAAAATGTCTTTTTTCTTAGTTGATGTTTTTCAGGTTTTTTCTTATTCATTTAAACAAATTGTTGTGAGAATAGCGTCAACGACGGCATATGGATCACAATTTGAGCTTGGCCTGCAATGAAAATACAAAAAAAAAATGTTTGAATTTAGTTCTCTTATATATATCATGCATTAAATTTACCTGCGATCCTCGAAATATCCTTTTCCAACATCGGCAACACCTCTTGGAATTCTAATTGAAGCTCCACGATGAGCAACGCCATGTTTAAACTCAGTAATTGAAGATGTCTCATGTTTTCCAGTAAGACGACGTTCATTATCCTTTCCACCACGTGGATCATATGCACGAATATGACGATCATGTTTGAGTGATAATTTTTCAATTGCACGTTCAATTTCACGGATTCCACCATCACCACGTGTCTTATTCGTTGAGATATTTGTATGGGCTCCAGCGCCATTCCAATCACCCTCAATTGGTTTAGGATCTAATGTCACTACAACACCAAAATCTTCGGCAATACGATGCAACAAGAATCGTGACATCCACAAATCATCTCCAACTTGAACACTTGAACATGGGCCAACTTGGTATTCCCATTGAGATGGCATGACTTCAGCATTGGTACCACAAATTTTGACACCAGCATACAAACAGGCACGATAATGTGCATCAACAATATCTCTAGCATATACTTTATTGGCTCCAACTCCACAATAATAAGGACCTTGAGCTCCTGGAAAACCATTTTTGGGCCATCCTAATGGACGACCATCTGTATCCAACAAAGTATATTCTTGTTCAATGCCAAACCATGGATCTTCATTTGCACACTTTTTGGCAACTTCTTTGCAATGCTTGCGCTTATTGGATTCTGTTGGAACTCCATCATACCGATATGTTTCACACAACACTAAAATGTGATTGCCACGACGGAATGGATCTTTGTAAATGGCAACTGGATGAAGATAAACATCAGAATTACTTCCTTCGGCTTGGTATGTTGAGCTACCATCGTAATTCCATACAGGCAATTCTGTAACAAAAAAAATAATTTATATCAATTATCAATTACATAATAAAACATTCAAATTCCAATTCAATTAATATACAACTCAGTAATTACTCATGTCATACACACATGAATCAA
Organism: Culicoides sonorensis; assembly: GCA_900002565.1. Classification (NCBI taxonomy): domain Eukaryota; kingdom Metazoa; phylum Arthropoda; class Insecta; order Diptera; family Ceratopogonidae; genus Culicoides; species Culicoides sonorensis. The sequence continues at coordinate 52,107 of LN483619.1, read as the reverse complement.
GTTCAATGTGAAATTAAATTAGAATTTTATGCAAAACCCTACCCTTGAATTGATATGAAACGCCTTTTGGCCCCTTTTCATATGAGTTATTGCAATGTAAATATTAATAAATGTAATTAAAAATAATAAATTTATCACAAAACTTCGATATGAAACTTGCGCCAATGAATGATGATGATACAAATTTGTAAAAAATACACTTGATATGAATTATAATTAGTTTACATTTTTTTACTTGTTGGACATGTTTTTTGTTCTATTCTATTCTCAATTAATCATCATAATAATCCATCAGAGTTCTCTATTCAAAAAATTAAAGTCACAGTGAAAAAAAATTAACCAAAAAAAAAACATGTATAATAATGAGAATCAAGATGATAGACATGAGAAGGTCGAATTGATTTTGAACTGAAATATCATTCATGTTTAAAATAAAAATTGCGACTAAATAATGTTCTAACATATCCCGTGAGTGAATTGAGGGTCTATTATTCAGATAATAATCGTTATTAAGGTATAATTTTTAATATAAATTTGATGTTTAAACAATCAAATTCGTGTTTGGTCACATTAACTAAAGCGAAGATTAGAATAAAGGAAGTTGATTTTTTTGATGGAGAATTTTAAATGTTAGATCATGAAAAAACTAATGCAAAAAAATCATACGATAAGTCGATAAGCGAATGATGAGAAGTTAACATGTGGCAAATGCCCTTTATTTTAAGAATATTGGCGGGTGTGGTTAAAAAATCCCTCTTTCAAAGGCAATTTCACTAAAATCGAAACCGAGAAAATTTGGAAATTTCCACGATTTGAAATTTGAAAATCGTCGATTGCTCAAAATCACGCAATTTTGGCAGTAAAGAAGTAAGTAAAGTAATTGGAGGTCAATTGAATAAGAAATTTTTGATTTTAAAATATACCACAAGTCAAGAATTCGTTAAAAAAATATTATTCAAAATACTAAACACTAATTAAACACACTTAATCATTACATTATTACACACATTTTCTCATGTCATATCAACACATGCCATGTAACAGAACACACAACAAAACTTTTAAAAACAAAAAAGTCTGTTGCTATTTTAAAACAAGGAAAAACAAAACAAAACTTTTATTTTCGTAATTTGTTTATGTCACACACATATCACAACAAATAATGATCTGTGTAAGCTGTAAACAATGATAGTCAAACGATTTTTTTTTTACATATGATTACATTTGACCTTGAAACTGTAATGATCAACAGCTGATCAGAGATTTTTTTTCTAAATAATAATATGTAATGACGAAACGATAAACTGTATATTAGTCATATAAGGTATCAATAGCAACACTATTTTTTTTGTATTTTTGTGTATGTAAAATAATTGTAATGTTGTAACTAATAGGAGATTGAGGAAACAGGTTTAAATTAATTGGTTTGTTTATTGTTTTTAGTACTACTATGAAGATAAGTGAACTCACCTTTTGGTTGCTTTGGAATGAAATCTAAGGTACGATCCTTGCAACGTAAATTCTCGCCAGTTCCATCAATCCAGATGTATGTTGCGATAATTTGGCCATCAGGTAACGGCAATGAGGTATAACGATCGAGTACGTGCTTGTTGATACGAGCATTTGGTGATTCTTCTAATGTATGTGACATCTAAATAGGAAAATTACATTTTAATGTTAAATTAAATTTAATACTATGCACAAATTTCAATCAGAGAATAGAATTAATGCGAAATTTGTATATTAAGCGAATAAAATTGCATCAATCATACAATTAGGGTTACTTTGTAACGGTAAAATTTATTGATTGAACTCAATTAGATAATAGAGAGATTAGAAAAATGTTCCACCAACCACTGAGAAATGTTAAAAAAAATAGACTCAAATAGAAATCACACGTCAAATGTAATTTCATTCAAAATACATACTGTACGACATCGTCTCAAGCCATTTTGTATCACTTTTTCAGCGTCACCAAGGGTTTCGAGCTTAAATCGGTTATTTACTACTTCCAATTCATTATTTTGAAAAGTGCCCTTTAATTTTTTTATTTTCAATTTTTTTTGTAAGTTTAATGAATACTTGGAAATATTTCAGTAATTAAAATTTCACCTGATCATCATAAGACGCGGCTATTAAATTTCCCATGCTTTCTGCTTTAATTGAACTCCTTGTTCGATCACTCCAATAATTGAGAGGGACAATTGGTCTCATTTAAATGACACTCACAAATATCACGTTTAATAAATCAAATGAAAATGCTTAAAAAATTTATTCCCCCGAAAATTTTTAAAATATCTTGTTAAATTTGATTGTTTATAAACACTAACCGATAATTCTTGATAACACCAACTATTTATACATGATTTATTAACTGAAAGTAGTAAAAAGATGCTAATTTTACGATAAAGATGTTAATAATTTTTTTTATGGCTTACTTATTATATTCGAGTCTCGCGATCAAGTGTGTTCTTTAGTTTAAGCGTTCACGTTTTTGTGTCATGGTAAAAAATCATTAAATTTTTTTTTAATGAAAAAAAATCAATCAATATTTTATTATCAAGGAAGTGAATGTTAAATAACATTAAGATCTAGTTTAATTTGATGGAATGACAATTTTAGAACAATCATGATATGCGTATTTTGGTTTCATGATTAAATTTTGATAGTGTCTCACTTGACTAGCATTATTATGTTTAAAATAGGCCCAAATAATAATTGGATAATATTTTTAAACGGTTTTTCATATCATATTAAAGCTCTGAGGTTCAGAATCTGAGCCCTAAACCCGAGTCAAATGCTAAAAACTCTCATGGAACAAGTTTTGACCACATGACGAACAAAGCAACAGTAAAAGTGTCTCTTTTTCTTACAAGTGACATGCTCCAGACATTCACACCATCTTGAAAGCGCATTTTCCCCTTTTTCTATACCAATTCATTCAAATAATGAAAAATTCATGATTTGTCAATAAAATGATGAAATTAATCGGCAAATTTCTTTTCAACACTTTAAATATAAATTTTTTTCTACTAATGTTAATTAAACAATGAAGGTCAGTTTTATTTACAATTTAGAATTTTCGTCAAATGTGATTTTTTGCATAATTTAACAGAAAACTAATAAAATTTTGGCATTTTTTCCACTCATGAAAATTGAGAAAAATGAAAATTCAAGTAACTTTGACCGTGACTCGTCACTTGTTCATTGTATGATGTGATTTATTTATAGATAAAGTTAGTTTTTGTATGTTTTTAAGCGTGGAATTTAACAAAGACAAGTTCATTCATAGAAATGATTGTTTTTTGTTTGATTTTATTTGTAGTAGGAAAATTTAAATTGAAATGATTTATTTGAATTTAAATGAATATTAAAAAAAAGTTAGATTTAAAGTTTGATATGAAAGAATACCTTTTAAAGTTATTTAATTTTTTGAGATTTGTATTTGAATTTTCGTAAAATTGACTTTAAATTTTCTTATTTTAACGTAATTTTGTTCTTAAAATGTTTTTTTGATAAAAAAAATAAAAGTTAACGACCACAAAAAATTTGAAAAATATATATTTTTTTTTAATAAACGTCTTTTTTCGACTAAATTCCTTTTCACAATGAAATTTTTCTGTGAAGAATTTTTTGAAGTGATAATGCATTGGCTGCTGTGATTATTTTGTGTTGAATTTCAAATAAGATTTGATAAGGTTAGAATTTAATTTGTTATCTTAATTGAAGAACAAATGACATAAGACATTGAACAAATTTTGATGTGGAGTCGCCTGGCTTTTAAACACATGAACTAATCAATATTTGAAAGTTAAATACACAATAAAAGCAAGTCAAAGACCTATTTGAATGATAATCCCTTTCATTTCGTATTTCTTATCATATCATTCTAATTTTGAAAAAAAAATATTTGCTTAAAATAATATGTAATTAGGAATATTTTCCTTTTCTTAATCACTCATTCAAAAAGTATACAAATATTACAAAAACACACGTGTGATAATAATAGTTTTGTACAAATATTTTGAAGTGTGTCTAATTATTCATCTGATTTTTTTGTAATTTTATTATGTAAACGATAGTGAGTCTATGAAAAAAGTTAAGGGTTTCAAATTGATTTTGAACGGAATTCAAATATTGAATTGAATTCGAAAGAACATTAAAAAAAACACATCAAATTTCTGGTTGTGATAAAATATGAGATGCAATTTTAAGGCTAGATTTCAAGAATCCACGTCTCCAAAGATTCATAATGGCTTGATTTTTGTCTCAATGAAAATTTGAAAACAATAAAAATATGGCTTTAACGTTTTTTCCTCGATGGAGTGAACTGAAGCTCAGTGCTGGCACTTTGATCCAAAAGATATTTTGTGCTTGTCCAGGAGTAGATTGAAATGATGAAATGATATGATTTTCTTTAAAATTTCCGCTAAACTTAACTTTAATAAGACGATCGACTACGGTCTTTCTAGCATTTGCCGATTACCCTTATGGCCAATACGTCACTGAAGAGTAAGCCATGCTATTCCCTGTCCACCTTTATGGCTTTCAATTCGTCAAGGAATGGACTTTAGATTCTGTATTACCTACAGCAGAGGGAGATGGAAAGCTCTACTTGAAGTAGCGTATTCTCACTCTAGCCACTGCTTCACACTCACAGATGGCTTTTTTAGTTTTAAGAAATATAAAAATTAATTTTGCTTTGAAATTTTTAAGATCAAAGGAGACGGAATTTTCAAGATCAAAGGAGACGAAATTTTCAAGTTAATTTTACATTTCAAGTGCAATTGTGAAACCATAAAATTGATTTTGAGGCCATTAAATCGTTTTTTCATGGTATTAAATCACTAATGCAAAAAATTGCTCAGAGATAAAAATAGATTGACATTTTTCATTCTATAGATAACTCGATTTAAGGCTTACGAAATAGTGGAACATTATTTTGATTATTTTTTCTTCAAAATTTACATTTTTTGAATTTTAAAAAAGCGGGAACTTTCAAAATCATTATTTTTTTTGCAAAATATTTTCCAGGCATCCAAGAATAATGCTTCTTATACGGATTTAATACGGTTTATCTTCATAATTTCACTGCACCTCTTTTTACGGGATTTTCTACCATAATCATAAGAAAAGCTTTTTTGAGTTGCAACATTTTTTAAAATTTTTCATTTTTTTTTCTTATTTTGCCTTGAATTTTTTTAGAAAAATTTCCTTGTATTGTGATTTTATAAATTAATTGATTTTATTCATCATAATGAACTTCAAAACAAAGTCAATCACTTTTCGAAACAGAGACACACTTGTAAAAACATTCTTTGTTTCATAATTAAAAATCAGATTTTTTTTCAAAACATTTCATTTCAAATAATTATTTTTTTTTAAATCTATTCTCTGTTTGAATTTAGTTTTTCCTGTATTTTTTATTTATTTTTGTATAAAATCATAACAAATTGATTAGGAAAAAAAATAATTACCTTGTTATTTAATATCAACTTATAATTTTTCAAAAGAAAATAATGCAATTTTTCTCACAATTTATCAAAAGATATAATTTTTGTTGTTGTTGTAAAAATAAATGCAATGCACTTTCCACAGTAATAAAGTTTTGTATAATTCTTTTTAGGAAAAATATATAATTTTTTTCAATTTTTTAACAATAGAATATAATACTCTCAATGATTAAAAACAATAAATAAAATATAAATTGTTTATTATTATTTTAACTTGTTAATAGTTTGAAATGAGTAACGAGACTAAAATATTTATTTGTCTATAACGCAATTTATAGTACTTTTTCCCTATCGTATAAATTATATGTATGAGCTGTTAATACACCGGTCACAGGGAAAAAAATCATAATAATAAATAATAATAATAATGAAACACATTTTCTGCTTGTAATGTCTCTCGTGTGTGATCTGATCAATTTTGTGTATTATGTGTGTGTGCAAAACTCTTTTTAGAATATATTGAAACGATGACGAGACGCGTCTTCTTTGTTGTTGTTGTTACTATTATTGATGTATGTTTGTAATTGACTGGATATTTAAATGATTCAATTCATATTAAATTTAAAAGTACATGAGATGAGATGAGGCGACAACAAGTTAATTTTTTTTTGTATCATAACACATATCAAATTCAAAGAGAAAAAAAGAGGTATCAATTAATTTTTTTGAATTCTGGATATGAAATGGGCATTAAGTGGTTAAAAACGAATAGGAGAATCAAATTTCAGTAAATGAAACACGTGTTAATGGAAGGAAATTTGATATATTTGTAGTGAAGATTGTAAACTAATCGATTGATTGATGATTTTTCATTGATAAAATAAAGTTTTAAATTTATCATGCAAATTCTTGACCTAATCATTGACAATCTTCAATCATTTATGAGGTTGCTAGTGATTCTTCCTAAATTTATTGACGAGTTTAGAAATGTTCTCTAAAGTGACAATGCATTAAAACATAAAAAATGCGAGCAGTCATGGGCAAGTATCGGGAACAAGGAAAAAATTACCATTGTCAGTCTATTTTCTTTCATTTGAACCTAAATTGCTCGATTGTATATATTTCAATTCTTTCCTTCTTCAAAAGATTATCTAGATTTTAAGATTTTTCAAAGTTCGGGAAATTGTTAGATTTTTACTGTGTTTGTAAGTAAAGCGTTCTAGAGCCCAATTTAAATGGAGGAAGCAAATTATAAGGATTTAAAGCCGTAACCCACATTGATCTAGCTCTGATCTGAATGAACCATCATTTTACAATTAATGGTAGCATAATTCGTTGATAAGGTCGTTAAAAACATAAGTTTGAATTGTTTAAATACTTTGCATTCTATCCATAAAACAAACTTTTCAATTCTTCAAATGATCAATGACACTTTTTATGACTTTCGCACTTTCCCATTTCCATTAAAATCATAACATTTTTTTAATTTTTTTATTGTTATCATAATTTTTATTGTCGCGCAATTTCATCCAAAAAAATCTAAAGGGGCCAAATTGGTTGAAATCATTCTGATTATTATATAATAAGATCATCAATTTAGATATAGAGTCACAACATGTGCCCAAATACTAAACTTAAATGTATTTTAACAAGCATAACGATCACAATAATGATGATAACAAACAATAAAGTTAATAAAAAGGTTGTTTAATATACGTCATAAATGTTATTTTAATGCAATTATTATGATTTATATTGAAAAAAAAAATTATATTTGAGCATTCCCGTTATCTGCAAAATTTTTATCATTGAATTAAATTCAAGGATGAATGTCAATCTTAATTTATTTTTTTTGGATTTTGGTGATTGAGGTGATTTTTTTATATATTTAGTGTAGGTGTGTCTTTGAATGTTGATCTTTTAGATGAAAAATTACACTTTTATTGTGTAAATCATTTAATAAAAAAAACCACAAACACTTTGAAATTGAACACCTCAAATTCACACCTTCGATTGATATTGGATTTCAACGTGAAATTGATTACATTGATAGAAGTGTAAAGAAATTTGATCAAAGTAAGGGCTCAAAATTCGATAACATGGAAAAAGTCAACCACAAAATGTTTTTTACCACAACCAATTTTTTCGTTATTCTTTATTAGTTATTGATTGAATTGACGATTGACATGTCAAAATTTGTCAAATTTTGATTGATTTTCTCTTTGACTGTTGATTTATCTACGACTTCTTGATGGTCTTGGTGGTCTTGAAGCACCAGCTGGTCTTGGGTAATCCAATTTCAATACTTTACAGTTCTTGACATGGGACTGATATTTAGGACATTCTCCAGTTTTCTTAGCGTTAGGGCATGTCTGTATTTTAAATCAAAAAAAAATTGCATTCAAAATAATTTAAAATAAGTTAAAATCAAACTTACAGTATACAATTCAGCAATAAGACAATCCAAAAATCCTTTAGCTGTGTTATCTTTTTGATAAACTTTATAACAAGTCGAAACTCCAGCTCTTACAACAGGAGACCAATCCTTGGTTGTGGTTGAATTCAATTGATCTTGTAGGTATTTAAGTGCTTTTGCTTGATCAACAACTTCTTTTGCACCACTTCCAGACGTCATGCCACAAGTACTTACCAAACATTTGAAGAATTCTTCTGGTGGTCCATCGGGTTTGCCAGTTGGAGGTGTATTAGCTAATGCACTGATTGCTTGTTGTCTACAAGTTCCAATCAAAGTTTCATTCATGAATTGAGGCATTCCACAACAGTCCAATGCTGACATTGGAAGACGTTCATCACAATTCGTGCTTTTAGCTGAAGTTGATTGAGCAGACTTTTTAGCTGCCACAAAAACAACCAAACAGGATACGATAAGGGTTACAAGTACTTTCATCTTCGAATATTTGGATCGAAATTGAATGAATATTAAAATGATTTTCCGATTTATATACAATTTTTAAAAACAATTGGTAAATTTTTTTTGAAATAAATGAAACAAAGGGACTTGAAACAATTGAATTGATTTCCGTAAAAAATGTATCAATTAGCTTCAATGCATCAATTACGGAAATTTTGTAATAAATTCATTAAAAATCGGTATGAGGCCTTCATAAAATTTGATCAAAATAACTAAAATTACAAGTTCTATTAATATTATTATTTTTTTAGTAATTTATTTAACACTAACATTAAAATTTGTAAAAACATTAATTTAAAAGACAATTTTAAGTCACATTTACATTTAATTTAGTTAATAAAATGGCATTTCAAGTAAATATTTAATAATTTTTGTAAGGCATTTCTATAGTTAAAAGTGTAAAATAGTTACGAATACTCTTAATTTGTGTTTAAAGGCAATTAAGTAAGCGCATTTTCTGTGAAAGTTGAATAGAAATCATAAAATTGGCACTTATTTAAGAAAATTTTAAAATAAATCAGGGACTTTCTGAAATAAATATTTTTTTAAAATTTGAACAGTAATTTCATGATTGTTAAATTTGATTAATCGTTGTTAGTTTACTCTTCTCTTTTATATTCCATTCATTTTTATGCTAAATTTCTGTATTTTGTAAATAAATTGTACAAAACACGTAATGTTGATTTCAAATCCATGTTAACAATATCTTCAGGTCTGGCTTTTGGTTTGGGCAAACCACAATCTTGCATAAGTTCAAATGAAAAGGCAACGTTATGCACCATTTGATCGATGTCCTTTGGTGTTAAGTGGAATTCGTGGAGGGGCACAAAAAAGCCGCCAAGAAGTCCCATTAACAAGCACAAATAAACACCATCCTTGAAATCAGAGCTCAGGTCAACAACTTCGAAATTCAATTTGTTTAAGTGTTTATTGACAAAAGTCACCAGTGACTGGAAGAAAATTTAAATTTTAAAGGTAAAGTCGTTATAAGATTAAATAATTTTGTTTTTACTTTTTTGACAACAGCTAACTTGTCAGGAGCATGATCGAACAACGTATCAAAAGCATCTCGCTCGCATCGCATACCCAAGTCGTCATATTGTGCAGTAATTAAATCCTCGAATTTACTGTTTAAAATACATCATTTATTAAATTAATTCAATTAACCAAATTAAATTAAAAATTTCATACTTAGCCGATAACTTTCCATTTGCTTTCGAGACAACAACGACTGTGACTGAAACATTCTCCGGAAGACGAATTGGAGCTCTATTAAAATTATTTCATGAAAAATTAAAATAAAAAAAAATCAAAAAAGTTATTGCAGGTTCTACCCAGGATCGAACTGGGATTTTTGGATTCAAAGTCCAATGTACTGACCATTATACTATAGAACCAGTATGACTATGTGTTGTTAAAAACCGAACGGTTTCTGCTCGTGATACTTCAATACTCGTCAATTTAAGCAACGACATGAACCATTTTAATTTTACATACATAATACATGGAATATGTATAGAAAGTATGTGAAATACAATATTTGATGTGGTAGAAAATTGGCATTTGTCTCGTATTTGTTAACTTGGTTCTATAGTATAATGGCTAGTACATTGGACTTTGAATCCAAAAATCCCAGTTCGATCCTGGGTAGAACCTACAATATCTTTTTTGCTTTTTTTTTCAAGAAACTTTTTTAATTTAACTAAATTACACTGTTTATTAAGATAATTTATACCTGAAATGCCTTGCAAGTGTTACAAGCAAATGGAGAATGGCTACAACATTTTTTGTGTGAATACTTTCCACAGTCCATTTTGGTGTTTCGTGATGGAAGCCAAGGGCCTAAAATATGAAGTAAAAATTAAATATTTGATTCAAATTCAATAAAATGAATATGTTAACATGATTAACTGCATTCAAAACTATTGCTAACTTTTGTCGTTGTCCTTCAGCAGATTGAGTCACTTCGGGCACATTTAATTTTTGTCCAGTTAATTTTTCCCATAATTTTTGTAGCACCTGACCATCATACAAATCCTCTTCAATATTTGTTACAATAATTCGTTCCTCCACAAGCTCATCATTAATCCATGTTATGAGAACTCGCAGTAATTCCTGAAAATTTGGCTTAACTGTACTGGCTGGCTGTACGATTGACCTTGATTCATTATCTTTTAAATTGTAATCTTCGGGTGGAATTTCAATGCTTTGCAAGACACCAGGTGAATCGATTGCATATTTGCCTTCTTCTTCAACTTCCTGAACTGTTAAAAAAAGCAGAAAATACTTTCATTGATTCATGTTCAAAAAATGTAAACAAAAACAATCATGACAGGAAATAAGTGACGTAATTTTGATTCACTTGAATAGAAAAGTGTAGGTTGAATCCACAAATAAATCAGCAATTTAATCAAATTTTTGAGGATTTTTCATTTTAATTCGAATGGAAATTCATAATTTACACCATATTTAACATGATTTTCGTATATTTTAATGTAAATTCACTTTCAATCATTTGTATATTAAGATTTATTCCAAATATGGTCAAGAAATCACAGAATTTACTTTAAATCACTATAAATTTAAGTTCTTTGATTTTTAACTAAATCTTTTTGACTCACTTCGTTTTATATTCTTTTTTCTTCCTAATGTTCCGATTTTATCCCAAAAACTTGAGTCTTTATCGGATTTTGGAGTGCCAATTGGTGACTTAGGTCTATTTGCCATTTTATGTCTATTCGTTCACTGAGTAAAATTTAGTTTTGACATTCGATGGTAAACAAATTAAATGTCAAAAATACACTGGATACTTTTTTAACGATTTTTCTTTATTTTTGATGTTAAATTTAAGAAAAAATAAAGTGTATTGAAAATTCCCAAGTTTTATTAATAAAAGATCTTAATTAATCAAAATTTTGATGAAATTACTAAAAAAAAATAAAATATGAGGTGAAATTACACACAATATGACAAAAACAGTATCAGGACTCCAAAAAATAACAAAGTATGGTTGCGTAGATTTCATGGAACATAAGTTTGAATGCGGAAACGTGGTATTGACCGTTAAATTATGAAGTTGTTCAATTTCATTGACAAATTGATGGCTTGAATTGAGTATTTTTTGAATAAATTAAACCAGACACAATTTTCAGGAAAAATTTCAGAGAATGCGATCAGGAATGAAAAAGAAAATTTTTAAGATTTCTTTAATAATGCAACAGTTTTTATCCATTAATTTTTTTATATTTATTACTTGATACGATTTTTTTAAATTAAATTACACTTCGAACATCAATCAATTTGAACTAATTAAAATAATATTATAAGAATTTGCGGATCAGATGTTCAATCAATTAAATACCAGCACAAAATTCACTTGTACATTGTTTCAAATGAAAAATTATAGACAACATCAAATAATTTATTCCAGGCCACGCGTATTTCTTCAACCTCACTCAAGTTGCACATTTCCAAGAGAACTGTAATTATGACATCTCGTACTTCCTATGAAATTAAAAAAAAAAAATGATTATGAATGGCAAATTAAGGACATTTTTAATAAATCTCACATTGAATTGAGCTTTCGTCACATCCAGATTCGCATGAAGTTCGCCATGAGCACGCCACAGATCCCGAATCTTCTCTAAGCCACCAGGTTCACCCAGTAAATTGATACTCGTAGTGAATTGTATCATAATCTGATAAGCATGACATCGAAATTCGTGTTGGCCCTTAAAAATTTGAAATAAAATTTTATTTGATATTTAATTTTTTTTTTTTCAAATTAAAGAATTCTCGTACCTTAAGTTGACTGAGTGGTGTATTCCTAAATTTAGGGAACATTTGCTTATAATTTGGATACTTTTCAAAAAATTTATACAACATAACGTCGCCAACATCATACAAATTTGATGATGGTACTGTCCACATTTGTTTAATCAATCGAACGTCTTCAGCTGTTAAATCGCCCATACTTTAAACCGAATTTAAATTAATCCAAAGTCGGTGTTTCATGGATGAATGTTTATCGTATACTAAATTAATTCTTTCTTAGAAATAACTAAAAAGGACATTTGTATTGAAAAAAATATTTAAATAAAATAAAAAAAATTGAATCAACTGATATGAATGTTATGCATTTTAATGATCAAATATCATTTAATCTATTTTTATGATGTTGGATTAAGGTGTAAGACGTCTGTAACACGATTCATTGTATTTCGATTGATAGACAATTGAAATGGTTCAACCTATGGAGTTCATTTACAATAACGGTACTAAAATTACAGAATAATTAAAGGAAACATAAAAATGATGTATGTGTATCACTAATTGTCTATTAATTTGTACCACACCTTCTATTTATAGGTTAAATAATGGAATTTTTTTAATATTTTTTTTGTTATCGTTTTGTTTTGATCAATAAGACTATTTAAACACGCAATTAGTAGCAAATTAAAAATATTATTCATTAGGTGTTTGGCTCTAGCACTATGCTCCAGAGCCTGAAAACGGTAAAAAGCCCAAAATGTCTAATTTTTCAATTTTTTCCAAATGGCAGATATCCTTTTCAAAATGATGGTTATTATCGAAATTAATTATATTCAATGAAACGAGTCCCATCGAAATGCACTTTTCTGAACCGCCCAGTGGTTAGGAGTTCTAATTTTTTTTTTACTTTGGCTAACGTCTTCTTATCTTATTTTAAGGCCCTTGCGAATTGAGATGCCTCATGAATGCCTAATAAGTATCACTATATATGTAATTGATGATTGAAGAACCAAACATTATTAATATTTATTCGCATCTGGGTCAAAAAGGCCTAAAACAGCTTAGTGCCAGATTTTTCCTGTAAATTGATGGTCTGTCAAAAGTTGTTTAAAATATTTTTTTCTTTTATCTAACCCTTAACTCAAATTGAGCAGGAGGAGAATAGAAAATTTAAGCCTGTAAACACAGTTGAATAATAATGATTCTGAGAATGCTTAAAAATGTGCAGTAAAAAATCCAAGTACACGCAAAATCCTTCATTAATATTGAATTTAAATATTCCTTTTTTTTATATAAAAAATCAGTATAAATAATCGAAATTAATTTGAAATGTTTCATTTGCTGTTCACATTTCAAAGATTTCAATTAAAAAACTGCAAATTTAATTTCAATTTGGTTTAATTTTAAATTTAAAAAATACTAAAAATGAACTCTGCCGAAAAATACCACAAATTAATATATTTCTTGAATAATAAAATCGCGTATGTGTGTGGATGTGACATTTTAACACCAAATTACAAGTACAACGGTCGTACTTTTTTCTTACATTTATCCCTCACCACACTGTACATCAGTGCAATTTACACAATTAATTTTTACTGGAAATCCCAGGATTATTTTAAAGTTCTCGAGGTATTTGCAATTGGGGGATTTGCTATCCAAGGATGTGTCAAATTGTGATAAATTTCTTTGAATTTAAATTGAATATTAAATGAATTTAATTTTTTTTGGTTTTACAGTCAATTAGCATTGATGATGAGACATGAATTGGCAAAACAAGCATTATATTTACTGAAAATCCATGAAAAATACCAGAGCCATCCTAGACGTCGTATTGCTTTGAACAACTGTGTTGATCGTTCTGCGTTACTCTTCAAACTTCTTGCTCTCGTTTTTATACTCGCGGTTTTAGGAATTTTAGTCTATCCAGTAATTTATTGGATGGCATTTAAAGAAAAGGTTACATTTTTAACTCTAATTGTACCGGGAACTGATCACAAATCTTATTGGGGTTTTTTATTTAACACATTTTATCAAGTTTATTTATTGACAGCTGCAGTAAATGGATTGTGTGTATATGACGGTTATTTTATGATTTTATCTATTCATTACACGATTTTCACGGATATGTTTAAGATTAATTTGGAGGAATTGGCCGAAATTTTACATGCAAATGCTTTTAATAAGAGACGTAATGCAGTGGCATCAAAGTTACGTGAAGTCTTGGTTGAACATCAGGTTTGTATGAAATTCATGGATGATCAAAATGAGTGTTTTGCAACAGCGTGTACCATGCAAACGTGGTCCAGTACTTGGGCTATGGTGCTTTCATTGTTTATTTTGACGAGAGTAAGTTAATTTTGATGTAAAATGAAATTCTAGAAATGATTTCAATTTTTTTAGTATATTTGGATGACTGGAGCAGGATTGATACTAACAGGATTCTGTCAATTAGCTCAATATTGCGTCATTGGAACAATTGTCGATATTAAGGTAATATTATTTCGCAATTTCTCTCACATTAAAAATATTTAATTTTTTTCATTTCAAGAACGATGAATGCAGAATAGCAATCTATGAAGTTCCATTTCATTTGATGACAAAAAGTGAGACCCAAAATATCGAAATCATGCTGTTTAAGGCTCAAAATCCTAATCAATTGTACATTAGTGGACTTTTACCGTTAAATGTTGAAACAATGACTGAAGTAATTTAAAAAAATTGAAATTCATGTGAAATGAACGGTAATTTGATTGAACATTTTTTGTTTCAGATCCTAAAGGGAATTTATCAAGGATTCACAATGTTATTAAATTTCGTATAAATAATTCAATTTGCTCGTGTATTTAATTATCAATTTTGCTTAAATCATACGAACAATAAAATTACAAATAAAAATCAATCACTATTAAAATTAATATAAAACAAGAAATTATTTAGAACAAGCCACATGTTATGACTTTTGATTTGAAGAAAAACGATCGTTTTTGGTATAACTTGAGCCTAAACTTCTCCAACTTTTCCCATTGCCCGCTCACGCAAGAATTTCATTCTTCTGAACACAATATGCTTCGACAATAAAGATGTGAAAATACCAGCCAAGTTATTTATTGCGAATTTCATTATTTCATGTGGGTAATATCCGGTTGTTGAACGAGTAACTAAAATTGTTTTGATTGCACTCGATACGAAGCGTTCTGGAGTTGGTGCTGACCATGATGCCTTCTTAATTTTGGTCATATTTGTAGCGACAGGTCCTGGGGCCAAGGATTGTATAATTATACCGGTATTTTCATATTCAGTGGCCAAGTCATTGGAAAATTTATCAACAAATGCCTGTTTCAATGAAAAAATTAAAATCGGTGATTTAAACAGAATTTTTTTTTTGTTTTACCTTTGAAGCTGAATAAACACTTAATAATGGTGATGGTATTTGTGCAGCCATGGATGATAAATTTATTATAATTCCACGCTTTCTTTGCACCATACCGTATAACACGATTTTTGTCATTTGGACCGTTGATAAAATATTACATGAAATGATGTCTGATATGAATTGCTCATGATTTGGTATTTGAAGGAAATATTCGGGATTTGGATATGATATTCCAACATTATTGACAAGGACACCGATATCAAGACTGTTGATTTGTTTTTCAATTTTTTCATAGATATCATTGGTGTTTTTGAAATCAACACATATCATTTGGGTTTGAACACTATTTTCACGTTCTGAAATTGAAATATAAGGAAAATCGTTTAATTTTCTTTCTTTTCACTGTTAATTTTATTTCTCACCAATTCGCTCTGCCGTTTTCTGCAATTTAATTTGAGATCTTCCAATCAAAACAATATTCAATCCTTTTTTCGCCAATTTCCTTGCATATTCCAATCCAATGCCATCAGTAGCACCTGTGACAACCGCCCAATTACCATATTTCTTGAAGTCAACTTTGAATATCAGAGGACCAATAAATGTGACATAAATCCATGGCATCAAATATCGTGCTAATTGAAATCCAATAACCACAATTGAAAATATACAAATTAAATCGTACCAAAACATCATTTTTCTTGTATTTTAAGATCCTAACAGTAACACATCCAAAAATTAACTAAAAACAACTTTTACCTCAGCAATGGTCGCATAGATGTTGTATATTCCCCACTTCAAGATTTACATCTGTTACTGTTATTATTATTTTTAATATCTTAACTCAGTTAACTTAGTTAACATACAAAATTTCTCCAAATATAGTTGAAACAAATTATACGGTTACACACATAACGATATTCACATCACTTTAAATCTTTTTATTATTATTTTTTTTTGTTTAATTCAGATTTCCCTTTCTTTTGCCTGTAATAATATAATTTAAAAGTCACTTTAAATTCAATATACGTGAATAATGCGTGTATGTGCTCATATCACTTCATTTTATGGTTTTCATATGTAACCAATATCGAATTGTACTGAAAACATGAAATTAAAAGAGAAATAAAAACCTAACATAGTCATTATCAAATTAATATTTACAATGCATTTTGTTTAAAGTTGTCTCCCACTTGAAAGCATTTCTATTTGGATTTTAATGGAATAGAAAGATAAAATGCGCTTTTATGGTCGGTCTGGCTTAAGTCAAGTTGACACCCTGAGGGTATGAATCATAACTCGAGGATGATCCAACAGAGCGAGATCGTATTTTGTATTCGACTTAACACCAAAAAATGGTGAAAAAAACCTTTAAATTTCTAGTTTTGTATTAATTGTTTATACGTTCAAAATGAACTGTGTGCCATCGATATTTACTTTCGTTAACCAGTGTTAAAATTTTCCAATTTGTAAGAATTCGTATAAAATTTTCATAAAAATTGTGATCTTTATAAATGGAAACGCGCTCGAGTTCAATTTTCAAGATTACGTTCTACTTGTTTATTTTTGTTTTTTTCCTATTTTTGCTGTTTAACAATGATGAGATACGACACTCTGTGGTAAAATTAAATTATCATTGTTATAATTTACCACACGTTTCATTTAATTGATGGATGATGTTTGTTTATTTATGTTCAGGTATTAGCGTTTTTCATTGATGGAAGGAAAGTTTCTGATGTATCAAAAGGTAAAATTCAAAAACTGCGTTAATCAGACCAAAGTCATGTCATGGATGCTTAAAAAAATTACTGGAAGTTTCTTTGACAGACTGAGAAATTTCACCACTTAATCATAATTTTCGCTTTTCGCTTTAAGGTCTACAGTATCTTCAGGAAACTGTAGCTTAAGATGAGAGAATTTGAGTGATATATTTTTTGCCTGATATTTAATTTCATAACAATTTATGGACACTTTTTGCATTTTCACTTTCAGTTGTATGACAGTCCTATTTTATTACATGGCCACCTAAGTCTGAATTTTCAGCGATCCTCGGCCAACCAATATATGCTTTGATTTCAGAAGAAAAAATGGGAATGAGATGTGACAGAAAGATCTTCACGGCACGATCGCATACTCAAACTCTGTTGATCTGATTTTCCATAAAAGTTTATAAAAGAAATATAACGAACAGGTCGTCGAAATCCAATCATGTTAAATTTTTGTCTTACTGGGTATTAAAAAGTTTTATAACTTTAATGAAATCATGTAAAATATGTCAGTAATCACAGTCTTTTGTTCAGAATGATAAAAATTTACACTATACAACTTTAATTTTAATTGTTTTTTCTCTAACGAAGTTTTAGTTTTTTTTTCTCAATTTAACGTTCACATTAAATTCATAATAAAATGATGCTCAAATTTCTTTTAATTGTAAAAAAACGAAAACCAAAAGACATAATTTGTTCAACTAGCTGTGAAGTAAATTTTTTGGTGGTCATTAACCTGTTAAATGTCTTACAAATACTAATACACTTTTTTGTTTATCAAAGAAAGTGGAAGTGGTAAAATAACGTATAAAATCACCGATACAATGCTTTACGACTAGTTTTGTGATTAAAATCATCTGATCTGTAGAAAATAAGAGTTGTAACTGAAAAATTTAGTAATAAAATTCTAACAGTTAAGAATAAAAAAACCGGTCTGATTCTCTGAATATCATGACGCGTGAGTGTAATAGAATTCATATGAAGGATATCCAGTTGACTCGCTGAATGTCAATAATTAAACGTAAATTTCACGATCAAGTTTATGTAATTAATGTTATTTAATTGAATTAAAAAGCCGGTTCAAGTTTTGTTTACACTTTTATTATAAAATTGATGAGTATAAAGGTTGATTGTGTCATTACAGTGCTATTCCGATACGACATGAGTTTTATTCAACCTTGATTTTTCCATAATTAGCCCAGACGGCTTTTTTATATAAATAAGGAGAACAGAAATAAGCGAATTTAGCACCCAGCACCATCAAAGTATGAACATAATATCCAAAAGTGTGAGTTCCCATCCCGATTGACCTCATTGCAGATGCTACGAAAGTTTCAGCATTTGGTTTAAGCCATTCCTCGCCTTCAACTGTCCACAAATTGGTTTTAACAGGACCCGGATTAATAGATTGCATCCGCATACCGCGTCCTTGATATTCAATATTGAAGTCTTGTGTGAATTTATCAACATATGCCTGTTAAATTTGAGATATTTTGAAATAGATTTTAATAAAGTCATTGAAATTTATACCTTAGTTGCCGAATATAAGCAAATTGGCAATGGAATAGTTGCAGCCATTGATGAAATATTTAAAATCAATCCATTTTTCTTCTTTAACATACCATTAACCACAAGTTTGGTCATAAACGAAATTGAAATGACATTAATTGCGACCATGTCCCATAAGAAATTTTCACGTTCAGCCAGCTCGTGAAACTGAAATGGACCTGGATATCCTGTCCCAACATTGTTCACCAAAACTCCAATGTCTAAGTTTTTGATTTTTTGTTGAATTGTATCATAAATCCCTAAACCCTTGGTAAAATCGACATCAATTATTAGAGTTTTCACCTTGAATTTCTTGGTTATTTCATTGGAAACCGCTTCTAATTTCTTAAGTGACCGACTTATTAAAACAACATTCATGCCTTTCGATGCCAACTGCATTTGAAATGAATCAGCATTTAAAATTTATTCATAAAAATCAATGGAAAAACCAATAAAATACCTGTTTTGCAAATTCTTTTCCAATGCCATCAGATGACCCTGTAACAATTGCCCACTCCCCATATTTTCTAAAATTGATTTTATCTCCAAAGAAATGTGGTCCAATAAAATTGGTGTAGAGCCATGGAACTGCATATCTCAATAATTGTGCAATTACGACATAAACACAAAATTGTCCAAAATCAATCATATTGATTTCCTTTTAAAAAAATTAAAAAGGTCTTTTTATCACAAAGTTTCGCAAATCACTGAATAGAATCAGTCAAAAAAATGAATAAATAATGTTAATAAAAATAGATTCAAATTTATATTTCCAAAATAAACCGGTCAGTTGTTTCTTTCTTTATTTGCAAAACTGGTCATCATTTTAAATTATAAGTTAGGAGAGTAAATCGCAAATCAGTAAAACGCAAGTTATGAGAGAAGATAAGATTGGTCTTATAATGTGTGTATTGGCATTAAAATGATAATAATAATACATTTATAACAATAACTGTTTTTTGAGTATTTTGAACCTTTGATAAGAACATAAACGAAATACAGAATTGAAAAAATGCAGTAGTATTAGAGCATGGAATATGTATCGACCCTGAATTTGATAGGTCAAGTCCAAATTTCAATAAATAAAAAGCAAGCTTGAGAAATTGTTTGATTTTCATTGAATCACATGAATAATATCAAGTCATCGTAGAACAGTATCTTAATATATTTCAGGGAAAAATTAAGTTTTTTTTTGTTAACACTATAATCACGAAACTGGGTCTGAATGTCCATTTAACTTGAGCGATGGGTATGGTGAGTAAATCTAAATAAATCCTTATCACATGTTCTCACCTCAGTATCTTCTTGATTATCGTAATATATACACGTGTGTGTACATGTATTTTTTGTACAAAAAAACGAGACAGGGTATGATAGACCCAGTTTCGTCTTCTACGTAATTTTCTTAAAAGGACAATTACATTATCAAATGATGGACCAACAATAAGATCAATGATCAAAGATATCCTCCAAATTAAATCTGCAACTTCCACCCCTATAATTGACTTTGGAAAACGTAAACGATGTGATTTATGTCCATATAAAGACGATTGCAAAGCTAGTTATGATTGTTCAGCTTACAAAACACCAAATTGTTAAGCTCACAGAGCTTCAATTAGTGCTTATTATCAATTAACTAAAATGTAACGTATCATTTTTTGTGATAATTTCAGCTAGCTAGTGAAGCTGAGGTGAAAGTGGTATAATCAAAATATGTGTTAAAGTTTCAAGAAACATCTTTAATTATTCAGAATCAAATATTCATTTGAATTAATTGCTCAAACTTTTAATATAAAATCATCAAAATAAAAATTCGTACTCATACTTCCCAAAAATAACGGTTTTTTTATTTAAAACAGCCAAAATCGGTCTTTTTCCTTCATCTTTTGAAGTCTTGTGGTTTAGACTGATAAAAGGCATCCTAAGTTCTTATTTAATAATAAGTTGATATCACTTTTCTTTTATTTTCATTTTTTATTTTAAAATATGTGATGCGGACTTTCAGACCCAGATTCGTCCTTAACGTGACTGATTTGAGATTCGTAATTATAGTGTTAAAATATGTGATGCGGACTTTCAGACCCAGATTCGTCCTTAACGTGACTGATTTGAGATTCGTAATTATAGTGTTAAAAATTATTATTTTCGGTGTCTGATCTTGTCCAAACATACACATATATTTTTTTCTTAATAGATAATCAATTTATCAATGAATATTTCACATACATGTGAAGAATGCTGATAAAAGCACATACATTCGTAATTTATACAGAGCCCGTCTGGCAAAAATTTGTTGAAGTTATATAGAAAAAATATTGTAAATATATATTTTATATATATTATATATAATATTGTAAAAAAATATTTTAAATTTTTTATAAGCTCATTTACCAATATCAATAATTATAAAATCCATCTTTAAAGCTGTCTCGATATAAAATAGAAGATCAAGAAACTGCCTTTATTAGGACCAAGTCTGACTGACTCATAATCTAGTAGCCTAATAGTGAGTTATATTGGCTCAAATTATAATTATTTAACTTCTATTTTTTCGTCAGAGTTTATTAAGTTATATTTGTTAAAGTTTAATTTTATATGTTAAAAAAATTTAAAGCATTTCGAGAACTGACAGTTAGCCAAAGAAATCGAAGAAGAAAAGAGCAAATAAAAAAATATCAAGATGGTGCCAGTGAAGAATTGGTGATGATGATGATTACAGTATATTTTCTTTCATGAAATACATTTTTATTTTTTTATAAATTTCCTTTATCTCAAAACACTTCACTTTTTTAACCATTTCGAGAGCTGTCGGTCAGCCAACGAAATCGTAGGATTAAGGAACATATAAAAAAATATGAAGAAAGTGAAAAAAAAATCAAACAGAAGAAAAAAGTGAACAAAATAAAAAAAAAAATTTAAAATTTAGATTAGGTGTTGAATTTTTACAATCCAACGTAACAAGGCGTTTTACAGGGCGAGTGCTCAACATTTTGAGGGATACGAATAATGAGGAGCTATTAAACCTCCCCAAGGACCCTCGCTCTATATTGAGTAAGTTTATTTCATTAAAAATATTATTAAGAGAAAAATGTACGTTAATTAACGTATCAAATAGTTATTCTCGTTTGCTTTTATGCGAGTTACTTGGACAAATGTAACATTGTTGCAAGTTAAGTTGGATACATTACTGAGATTATATGTACAATAAAGCTCTTGTAGTTGGTGCCCTTTAATATGATAATAATAATGATATATTTTTTTTAATAATAAGTTTTGATCAAAAAATCTTGTACATTTGACCTTTTCCATCTTGAAAATAATTAGTTAACCAGCTCACTTGTATAAAATTTGAAATGGAAGTGAAAAGGATTGACTTTTCCATCCTTATACCTTTATTTCCAATCCTAATATTTAACCTAATATATTGCAGCAAATTTCACAAAATTTTGCAACCCGCTCAAACGACAAAAATGATAATTTTTACTTTTTTTTGGTATGTCTCAGAAGTTTTCCACTAGAAATATAGAAATTTTTGTTATCCCTTAATCTTCAAATTGATCTTGATTTACTGCATAAAGTTTGCTACCTGCACAAACGACATCTAAATTTTCATATTTGCGAACGAAAGTAAACTGTATTCATACATTTTTTTAATTTCCTCATATTTTCACTATACTTTTTTATTATAGCATATGTTGCGAATTGCAAAGAAAAAATACTGTAGCACAGGACTTCTTGTTTCATCAATTTATTTTCAAGCCTGAGCTTCAATCTAAAATATACATTTTGTTAATATTTAATTTAATTAAATATGATCTAGCTTACATTTGTAGTGGCGTTATACAATTCTATTATTTATATTATTTCACTTCCTTACTCCAACTAAATTCCTTTCTGTAATTATATTTATTATAATTGGGGAACATTTGTAAGGATAAGGATTTTTTTACCTTAAATTTAAATTCTATTTAATTCCTATCAAATATAAATGTGGCCTCGTGCCTATTATGACCTTGAATGCCTAATTTTATATTTAAATTTATTTTGGTTAATAAATATTCACTTTTTTTTATATTATTTATATTAACCTGTTTGAATGATCCTTTTTTATTATGCTAAACAAATCTACTTTTAATTATTTTTAATTAAATTAATATTGTTTAATTTTTTGGTTTATTTTACGTCCTACACGTGCCAGATCTTCTCACTCGTTTGACAGTTGTCAAATTACTATTGACAATTATTGACACTCCCCCCCGAGTGGACGATCCTCCTTAGGTGAGTCCCACGACTTATCAATGGTAATTTGGGCCAGTTTGCTTACTGGACGAGTTTTGATGCCATCTGCGGTTTTTACTACAACTGTTCTTACATTGCCATCACGACTGACTTTGGTTTCAATCACTCTTCCCTTGGGCCAGTTACCTGGTTTCTCATTTGGTTCGATTACAATTACGACATCTCCCACTTTTAGATTTGAACAAGGTGCGAGCCACTTGGTCCTGCGTGTTAGATCGGGCAGGTACTCACTCACCCACTTTTTCCAGAATTTTCTTGCAATCATCTGACTGGTTTTGTAATTGTGAATCAATGTTTCGGAACTGTCGTCAATGTCGGGTACGTTTTCGATCTTGTGGACCCCTAGGAGATCATTTGGTGTGATCACTGGTTCATCATGGTCCTTTACCGGTACGTACGTTAACGGACGTGAATTTATGAGGTACTCAACTTCGATAAGTGCACTTCTGAGGATTTCATCTGTTGGGTTACGAGTAGGTAAGGCAATGTATAACCCTTTTTTGATTGATTTTATCAAGCGCTCCCAGGCGCCGCCCATGTGAGGTGCATGAGGTGGATTGAAGTGCCATTCAAGTCTTTTTGCATCGAGACTTGATCGAATTTCTGAAAAATTAATGTTATTCAGATCTTGTATCAGTAGTTTTTCGGCTCCTACGAAATTTGTTCCTTTGTCACTGTACAAGTGGCGCACTGTACCTCGGCGATGGATGAAGTTCTTGAAACACATTATGAATGAACTGGTGGTGAGGCTGTGGGCTAGTTCGATGTGCACGGCTCGAGTTGTGAGGCATGTAAACAGACAACCCCATCTTTTTTCTTTTCTGCGTCCAACTACGACTTCCATTGGGCCAAAATAGTCAACCCCTGTGTGTGTGAATGGTGGTGTATATATGGACAACCTGGCTTCTGGTAGAGGCGACATTATTGGCACATGAGGTATGGCATTGTTTACTCGGCATAACT
This sequence comes from Culicoides sonorensis, assembly GCA_900002565.1. Lineage (NCBI taxonomy): Eukaryota > Metazoa > Arthropoda > Insecta > Diptera > Ceratopogonidae > Culicoides > Culicoides sonorensis. The sequence goes on along the minus strand of LN483619.1, from coordinate 28,002 downwards.
GACATTGACTTATAACGGATTTAACTACCTTTCTTATTTTAGGTATGTGGTACCCTTGTCTGAGATCATTTACAACTGTTTCAGTGTTCTGATGGAGCCTTAACTCATGTTGATGTTGAATGAGTAGTCGAGTCAGGTGGTGATTTGGTGGCATGATGATGGGAAGTCTGGTGCGCAGCGGTAAATTGGTGTATATGAGCCTGGAGTTGATGCAGATAATTTGTCTGTCATTTAAAGTTGGTGACAGTTTATAAATTTTACTAGATTTATCCACAACTTGCTTTTCTTTGAGGCTGGTGAGCTCATTTCCATACACCTGTTGTTGGGCGAGACGTATAAGTGTGTCTTTGGCATGTGAAAATTCATTTGTGGAGATGAGTGATGGATCGGACGAACGCTGATATCTTGGACTGAATCTGAGGACAAATGCAACTGTACGAATTATCTTGGTCCAGCTACCAAACTTTTGGAATTCGATTGGCGGTTTATTTGCTGAGTGTACATGTACTTTAACAATTTCTTCCTCAGTAGGAGGTGATGTGTCAGTGGTTTGGTTGGGCCAAGTTGAGGGATGTGCATACAAAAAACTTGGACCCGTGAACCACGGACTGTTGTTGGTGAGATCAACTCTTTTTGTTTTTGTGGCGAGATCGGCTACATTTTCTTTTGTGGAAATGTGTCTCCAGTCGTGAGTGTTCGTTATTTCTTTAATTTCAGCGATTCGATACGCAACAAATGACTTGTATCGTTTTGTGCTGTTTATCCATCCAAGAACGACTGAGGAATCGGTCCAATAGAATTTTTCATGTATCTGTATGGAGAGTTGATCTTTTAAGTGTTGTGTTAATCTGGCTCCAATTAGAGCTGCTTGTAGCTCAAGACGTGGAATGGTTGCAGGAGTTAGTGGCGCAACTTTAACTTTAGCGCCTATTTGAGTGACATCAGTTAAATCACCTTTTGAAATGCGTATATAGGTGACTGCTGCATAGGCTTCCCGACCGGCGTCAACAAATGTGTGGAGTTGGACATGAGCGTTGTTATAGTTGTCAATGGAGTTAAGATAGCACCTTGGAATGCTGATTTGTTCAATTTCTGGAAGTCTTTTGAGCCAGTTACACCATGATCGATACTGGAGGTCGTTAATTTTTTGGTTCCAGTCTTGACCGTCACGCCAACTTTCTTGTAACAATATTTTAAGTTGAACGGTAAAGTGTCCCAGGTGACCATTTGGATCGTAAATGGACATGAGCAAACTTAAAACTTCCTTTTTTGTGGGTTTACGTTGAAAATTGAGCAATTCGGGCGTGACCTTGGTGTATTTCAGACGGTAAGTGAAACAATCTTCAGTTGGGGACCACCACACTCCAAGAACCTTTTCAGTTTCATCTTCTAGGTTCAAGTTTACTTCGTTGGCTACCCCGTCAAGGACTCTTACGACTTCAGCACTGTTGGATCTCCAATTTCTTATGTGGAAACCACCTCTGGAATGAACTTCACGGACGTCTTTAGCTAGCATAATTGTCTCGCTTATTGTGTCACAACTATCAAGCATATCGTCAACATAGTGGCATTCTAAAATTGACTTGGTGGCGCGTGGAAATTCATCTTCAAATTCAGTGGCATTTAAATTTTTCACGTACTGTGCGGAAGCTGGTGAGCATGAGGCACCGAATGTCATGACTTGCATCTCGTAAGTATCTATTTTTCCATTTCTTATTGGCCATAAGAATCTTTGACTATTCTTATCTTCATTCCTAATTAGCACCTGGTGGAACATTTGTTTGATGTCTCCTGTGATTGCTATTTTTCTTTCACGAAAACGATTCATCGGCTGTGTAATTGATGGAAGTGCATCAGGACCTTTTAACAAGTTTTTATTTAGTGAGGTACCTTTATATTCTGCTGCAGCAAACCCACACTGGACGAATCTTACCGGGTTTATGAGGATTTATGACTGGAAACACCGGCAAATACCAAGTTCGAGCAGGATGTGAGCTGGCTTCTGTGAAAGACAATTTTCGAATGAATCCTTGTGTTGTCATGTCATGAATTTGATTGTTGAGTGACGTTTCAAGTGCCTTATCAAAATTAAGGCGTCGCCTTAAACATTCAGTACGTCTTTCAGCAAGTGGTTTATTATTTGGAAGGTTTATGTCTTCGCTAATCCATAAAAGGCCGGTTTCAAATTTATTTCCTTTTCGGTTGGTGGTTGATTTAAGGAGATATTCGGCTCTTTTATCCTCTTCGGACAACATGGCATCGGGATTTTTGATGATACCAATATTATCGAGATTTTGGCATGCACAAGCATGAATATTCACTGTTTTAATGTTATTTGGCTTACGTGTGGATTCTCCAAAGACAGTCCAACCCAACCTTGTTTTTATGGCGATTGGATCTGAGGGCTTACCTTCCTTTATTTTTAATGGTGCTCCCACATGACTATTGTTCCCGCCAATTAGTAGAGTTGGTTGGCAGTTTTGATATGAGGTCATCGGGAGTTTTCTTAGGTGCTCAAAGCGATCGGACAGTTCTTTAAAGTTCATCGTTTGCTTTGGCAAGCTCAGGTTTTTCATGGTACGGACGTCTTGCAACTTGAAGGACTTGGCGCTACTCAATGGATTGGCAATGTGGAGTTGGACCCTTTTGGAGTCGGATTCAACTCGAGTTTGATCATTTGTCCATTGTAGACAGAGGTTTTCTGTGGGTCCATCAAGTTTCAGTCGTTTAGCGATTGCGTGGTCAATTAAGGTAACTGATGACCCGTCATCTATAAATGCATAAGTGTTAATTTCTATGTGACCATTAATCAACTTTACAGGAAGAATGCGGAACAGGACGCTGTCAGAATCACGGTGGTGAGAAACTTGATTTCTTCTTGGTGTGATTACAGTGTTTGGTGCGCTTCGTTGGTGCGTTTCTTCATTGACTGTGGTTTCATGATCGGAGTGGAGCATAGGATGATGACGGCGTGTGCAACCATTTTTACCACAACGGTTGTCTAATTTACAGGTGTCATGGTGATTTTTTAAACAGGTTCGACACAACTTTAGTTCTTTAACAAAATCCCAACGTTTATTTCTACTGGCATTTTTGAAAATTTGACATTGAGATAAATGTTCACATGAATTTTTACATACAGGACATCTATTGGCGGTAGTGTGAGTGACATGAACTCTTTGTTTGAATTCACGACGTTTGGGTTGATCGTTGACAGTTGATACACGACAAATATCCATGACTAGTTCATCTAGCCACATATCTAGTGTGACAAGATCCGGATTTGGAATGGTGCGACTAAATACGGCGTATTGGACCCTTAACGTAGATGGCAATCTTTGGACCAACTCGTTAATCAATGGTGGGCTTGCAATGTAGCCTTGAAGTTGACTTGCTTGCATGGTGGATACTAAATTGTGGATAGCATCTCCGAAATTGATAAGTGTGTGCTGTTGTTCCAAGTTGGGGTCAGGTAATTTGCGTATTTTAGCTAACTGGTGCTCAATAATTTGATCTGGCTTTCCGAATCTTAGCTTGAGTCTTTTGATGACGTGAGGGACGTTTTGTGGTAGTGTCAATAGTGACTCAACGTGTGTACGGGCCATTCCAGTGAGGCTGTTAATCAATCTAATCATGTTTTCTTGATCACTAAATCCACAAGCAGCGGTCGTGTGCTCGTAGAACGATATAAATACGGGCCATGCTTCAGGTGAGCCATCAAAGGACGGGAGGCTCATGGACATGGACTTTCTGGCAGCGATGTGTTGCGGTGTGAGGGACGTAAGTTGAGGTGTGAGCTGAGGCGTGGATGGCGGAACGAAAACTGGACTGCTAATGTTCAATTGAGAGAACATTTGACTGGTTTCCTGCACTTGTTGTTGCTCTTGTTGCTTTTTGAGCTTGAATTCCAGCGTTCTAACTTGTGTTTCTGCTTCTTCGGCTCGCTTTTTTGCTTGATCACGAAGCTCGCGTTCTACACGCATACTTTGTTTCAACGTCTCAAGCTGGGCATACAGGCCTTGGATCTCTGGATTATCGTTTCGTTTACTCCACATGATAGGAGTTACGTGGTGTTGAGTGTGCAATGAGGTAACTGGGGTTTCGGTTAGTGCGTTCGGTTGAGGGCCACCTACAGCACCAAACCCTTGACGAGCTTGCAGTTCTACTTCTGCTTGGATTTTCGCAATGTTATCGGATTCTTCACACGATTTACATATAAATTTGAACGAATCGTGTTCTACTTCTGGTCCGACACCAGCACAATTGTAATGTACCCACAGATCACAGCGGTCGCATTGAACCATATTATCAGATGTGTCAGGTCTGCGACAACTTTTGCAGTTGTATCCAGCTCTTGGTGGTGTTCTTTCCATTTTAACGACAGGAATTTACTACTAACAAATAATCAGTTCGTGGCTAATTTCAGGTGCGCCGAATACTGGAGTATCAATTGTTGGAACTTGACTCAACGACGATTGACTGGGGTGATGTTTATTTGGTCACCGGATGTTGAGATTGTTGAGTTCAGCGGAGTATCGGGTTTGTTGAACTTCAGACAAATATCGAATGCTGACGTTACAAATATTGAAGTGTTGCGAATTGCAAAGAAAAAATACTGTAGCACAGGACTTCTTGTTTCATCAATTTATTTTCAAGCCTGAGCTTCAATCTAAAATATACATTTTGTTAATATTTAATTTAATTAAATATGATCTAGCTTACATTTGTAGTGGCGTTATACAATTCTATTATTTATATTATTTCACTTCCTTACTCCAACTAAATTCCTTTCTGTAATTATATTTATTATAATTGGGGAACATTTGTAAGGATAAGGATTTTTTTACCTTAAATTTAAATTCTATTTAATTCCTATCAAATATAAATGTGGCCTCGTGCCTATTATGACCTTGAATGCCTAATTTTATATTTAAATTTATTTTGGTTAATAAATATTCACTTTTTTTTATATTATTTATATTAACCTGTTTGAATGATCCTTTTTTATTATGCTAAACAAATCTACTTTTAATTATTTTTAATTAAATTAATATTGTTTAATTTTTTGGTTTATTTTACGTCCTACACGTGCCAGATCTTCTCACTCGTTTGACAGTTGTCAAATTACTATTGACAATTATTGACAGCATATATATTTATTATTGTAGAAATTAAATGTAGTAAAAAACGAGTTTTCCTCTTAAACTTTTACTCAGGGGGGCGATTCAATAATAATTTTGATGACATTTTTGATTCGCTGAGAAGTCTCTTTTTTCGATGTTTTTTTTGCCAAACGGGAGACGCTGATAACAAACACATATCAATGTATTGTATTTCGTAATATTTTGATGGGTGTTCTATGTATAATTATGATATTTGATTAATTGTTTACAAATATTCTTGGCAAAAACAATGTTGACTAAAATCTGTGGCGGAATCGTAATTGCTCAAATATTTCGATATGTGATTCCTTGGTTATATAAGAATTTTCTTGGTCCGTATTTCTTTGGAAAAAACTTTAATTTTAGAAAATATGGGGAATGGGCCATCGTCACAGGAGGATCAGCTGGAATTGGAAAAGCATTTGCTGAAAAGGTAAAAATTTCAATGTAAATATTTATTTTTTTATTTTCAATTATTATCTTTAGTTAGCACAAAAAGGAATGAATTTAATACTGATAAGTAATGTGCCTCATGAATTGGATGCAGTTGCCAGCCAAATTGAGAGTAGATTTAAAGTGAACACTCTTGTCATCAATATTGATTTCACTAAAGGAGTCGGAGTGTATGATGTGATCAAACAAAAAATTAAAGGCTTGGATATTGGAGTTCTTGTAAATAACGTCGGAATTGGATATCCAGGTAATATTTCAATTAAATTTGTGTAATAGATCAAATTCAGTACTTAACTTGAAAAATTTAGGTCCTCTTCAATTTCACGAATTAGCTGTTCATGAAAACTTCTTTTGGGACATCATTTCAATCAATTTACTCTCAATTCCATTTATGACAAAACTCGTGATCCATCAAATGTTGGAGAAAAATGAAGGTTTAATCATAAATATCTCATCACTAGACGCCACATTTCCAGTACCCGTATGTTTATACTCGGCCATCAAAGCGTATATGAATAAATTTACAGAAGATTTTAACATTGAGTATCAAGGGAAAGACATTTCAATGCAAGCAATCAATCCAGGTCCTGTGAGAACTGATTTATGGACTGTCGAATGTGGACCGTGTTTCAAACCCAGTGCAAAGGTTTATGTTGAATCAGCATTTAACACAATTGGAATGGGAAATAACACAATTGGATATTATCCTCATGTATTATTGCAACTTTTTATTAGGGGAATTCACTTTGTGTGTCCGTTCATTTACAACAAATTGATATGGTTGAATCAAAAAATGCAAAAACCAAAGTTGAAACGAAGATAGGCAATTAATAAAAGGAAAAATTTGTTTTGTTATACAAAGATTTTTTTTATTCGATGAATGTTCTTTATTAATCAAATGAGTGATCACCACATTAAAAAAAAAAATATTTTTGTATCAATTCAATGCGCATATTTATGGTTTTTTGACCTTCACTTAACATTTGAATAGCAAAAATAGCCTGATATACAACTCTGATCAAATAAATTCTATCAAAATATTGATATTTTAGGTGCAAGAACCCCTTTTTTCGTATTATATTTACAAATTTATATCTATTTACATGAAATTTCTGTCAATTCATTTATTTTGCGTGTTTTTAACTGATAAGCGTAATTTAATTATTTATCAATTATTTTACTGTATCCATGCAAGGATATTTTGATATCTAATCAATCAATAATTTTATGATAGAATTAGAACGTTTTTTTTGTGTAACTTCGATATTGCATTACAAAAATAATTTTTATTTTTTTTTTCTTGCTTCTCATTATGATTGACGATCTCGATTTCATTTAACATGCGATTCAGTTCATGATTGAAGATTGTCAGTAATTAATTCTTGGATAAAATTTTTAGTTTGTTACGTTGGTTCATGCGAGATTGAAATTTCATTGATTATTGATTTATTGATTGTCACTGAAGGTTAATTAGAGCCCGTTCATAGTAATTTTATTCAAAAAAAGATCAAAATCGATCCTGATGAGCTCATGCCTTATCATGTTCGAAGTTCTAATTACATTAATTATGCAATTTTTTTTTACCGGAAACTTCAATCCAAATTCTCATTTTTTTAAGCTTCTCACCTTCATATCAGTAATTTTTTTAAATTTTATTTAATCCCAGTTTCGTCAACACACGTCACTTCACACAAAAACTTTGCCAAACAAAAATAATAACCGGCCACCGCTTGTGTTTATGATTCTCATATTAAATATTATACAATTTTATAGATATGTAGTATAAAAGAATACACTTAATTAAACAACAATAATATAATAGGTTTCAAATATAATACAAAACATATCAAAAAAATTTGTCAGTCTAAACTGAAATTGTGCCGATTAAACATTAAAAAAAAGAACATTTTTGGAAGTATTTAAAGTATTTAATTTAAAAAAAATTAAATTTTTGAATTGAATCATGGCAAGTCTTACTCCAGATCAAATAACGGGTATAGTGGAATCTTGGAAAATTCCAGCTAAAGACATTTTTGGAAGTGGCGAATACATTTTGTATCAATATTTTAAGCGCTATCCAAACAATCAATTGTATTTTGATAAATTTCGTGGAGTTCCATTAGATGACTTGAAGGTAAGATAACAAATTTACCTCAATGAGAGGGTTTGGATCCAAATTTCATAAAAGACAAAGAAAAAAATATTTGTTTTGAAACATTGCATCGTAATTTAAATTACATTAAAAAAAATAACCCAAGGTTACATTAATTATTCTAATCAGATCCAATTAAAACCATAATTTCAAATTATGGTATCATAACAAATTGTTTATGATACGCATATAATGTGAAGCTGAATCAAGTTGACATATTCACGGTCAGTGGTCTCGTATCTTTTCTTCTTCATATTTATTTACATGTATATTTTAATTTATTTATTTATTAAATTTTAACAGGGTAAAGCGATGTTCCGTGCCCATGCTTCACGGATTTTAAATCGGTTCAGTGCGACAGTTGATTGTCTTCAACTCGATGGTGGACTTGAAGAAATTCAAGATTTGTGGAGAGTTGTGGGTGAAAGTCATTCAAAACATAAGGTTACGAGACAAGCATTTCAGGTAAAAAAAATACTATTTTTTTTATTTTTTACATTTACATCTAAATTTGATGATTTTTAATTGCAGGAATTGAAAATTGTTGTTATGGATATCTTGTCAGATGTTTGTAGCTTAACTGAAGACCAGAAAAATGCTTGGTCCATTCTTTTCGATTATTGTTACGATTCTGCATATCAAACTTTGGGTGATAATTAAGTAATATAAATGAAACAATGTTAAAATTAAAATTGATGCACACACAAACCTTGAACAAAATGCCCTCCAATAAACATCAGCACTCAACTCATCTTCTCTTTGTTTTCTTTCCTTGATACTAATTTGGTGGATGTCTAAATTTATAAGTTTTTGTTTTGAATTAAGTTTTATGTTAATTATATTGATTAAAGATTCTAATGACGATGCGAAATAAAGTTATATTTCCGTCCAAATAGATGTTTGTGAGAAGAAAAAATTAATTAATATTTTTTTTATTTATTGTTGTCTTGATTAAAGTATGGCGCATGTCTACCTGAATTAATTAAGATTCTGTTATTAGTCTGAAATGGCATGACGGAATTTTAAATGAAAAACATAAATTTTAAAAAAATCCGAATAGTCCTGAAAATTTATTTAAGTGACTTAAAAACTATTTAACTTAATTAATTACGAATATAAAAAAAAAAAATTATTGTGCAACTTTTTCCATTGCAGCTTCATATACATAGTCTAACAACACCGTCCATGCCTCTTGTTGTTCTTGATTTAATTTGCACACTGCTATTAAGATACTCACGACGACATCTCTCAATTCCTATGAAATGATTTATTTTCGTTAAATCAAATTCGTTTCAAATTAAAATCAAAAACCTTACCATAAAAGATTTCTTGCTAATTTTCCTCTTATTGTGACTTTCTCCAATTTCACGCCAAATATTTGGAATTTCTTCCCAACCCCCGGGACATGAAAGACAATCAACTGTAGCATTAAATGTGTTCATCACACGACTTGCATGTGCTCTGAATGCAGGTGTTCCTTTTAAATCTTTTAATGGCACATTTTTAAATTTGTAGAATTTCTGTTGGTTATCCGGATACTTTTCAAAAAATGTGTATAAAATTACTTCTGCTGAATCAATTGGATTGGCTGATGGTATCTTCCATGTTTCAATAATTGCTTGTCTTTGTTTTTCGGTTAATTGAGGCATTTTTGACCCTAATTATCTGTAATGATAAGTAAAAATAGAATTATGTGTCATAATATGCAATAAAATTAAGTAAATAATATTAAAAAAATACGATTAGATAACAAAATAAAACATTTTTTGATAAGTGCAATGTATAAACCGGTTGATAGTCAAACATGACTCTTATGCTAATTAAAGGGCTGGTTTACATTTACTCGATGTGAAAGTTAAGACATTTTTTGGTTAATGAAAATCAATAAAATCGATTTATGGTTATAATAAATCGCATCGAGATGCATCTTTGGAAGTTAACTTTGCACAATCGCTCTACTTGAAATACAGCTGTTAAGGCATCTTATGCATAACAAAAACACTCGATGTATTAAAATTACACATCAATGCAATTTCCTTTGGACTGAGGGATGTTTTCAACTCACAGTCTGAAGACCATTAAAATTACACAAAGAATGAGAAACCTTCACTCGAAAGATGATCGAATTGGCACAGCACCAAATTTCTTTTTTCATTAGCTTCCAGGGGCGGATTGAAAATTACTAACGGCCGGCCCTGGGATATTGTATGATTTCCTTTAAAATTTACGCTAAGCTTAACTTATACAAGACAATCGACTGCGGCCTTTCTGGCATTTGCCAGATTGCTCATATGGTCAATCCGCCACTCAGGGCTTGCACATCGAATTAAAATTAAAGGGCCTGAGATCGAAATATTTTTGTTCAGATCTCTCATTTCAAGTCATTTAACTTATTTTTAAACTCTAATTTGATGTTTGATTTTCTTGTTTTCAATTTATTTTGACTTTGTTTTTCAACACTAAAAATTACGTTTTATTTATTCACAAAACCGATATTTTAGCATATTTTTTGCAATACATGACCAGACCCAATATAGAATAAATTTAGAAATAAAAAATTGTTTACAAATTATTTGGACCAACAATTTTTTTTTACATATTAAAATTCAAATTGATTCAAATCAAAAAATAATCAAATTAACAAAACAAAAACAAATTTTTAATAATAATTTAACTTGAACTTACATCTTAGCAAGTAAGTTGTTTACGTTACGAATGATCAACAATTACTGAAACCACATCAAAATTCAATATATATAAAACACAAATCAACGATGAAACTCAAAATTCAATTTATTTGATATTTTATAATGGAAACTCATACGATCATATTTCAATTTCAGTATTTCAGTATGTGGCTTTATAAATGCAAAGATATTGTACATTCATTCTCAATTAAATACAAAATGATATGTCGAGTGATATTTAACTTTGGAATCTAACTTTAAATTATGTATCATATCATCATATCACTATATGAAATTATCATCTTCTCTCTTCTTAGTTTTCGTAATTACAATTTAACGTGTTTGTATTGTTACAGAATATTTGAAGATAATACATTGTATTATTTCTCTCGTTTTATATACAAAATATAACAAGATAGTGAGGTATTTTGTATATAACTTTAGAATGTTATGTAATATTTATTTGTTGATCATCTGAATTTGGTTGAATGTTTACTTTTGTTTGATAATGATGTGTCTGTGGTATTTAAATGAATTTGATTAAAAAGACATTTCATTGAGAGAGAGATTTTATGGAAGTTAGCAGAAGAAATAATAGCCTCATATCAACTCTGCATTTAAAATATTTTGAAAAGATCTGATTAATTATGAAAAAAAAATGTCTTGTTGATTATACCCTTTGATTTTATTATGGCTTTTAACTTTATGGCTTAAGGTAAAATTATGGATATGACCTTGAAACTTTACAAAAATCCTCAATTCTGTATTTTGAAGATAGGTCATAAACCCTTCATATGTTTTGGTACTAAAATTTTATGATTTAAAGACTATAACAACTTACGTGACATTGTAAACGTATATTTTCTATTCAAATGTGCTTGAACCAGTTCTAGTAAACAATGTAACAAATAAAAAAATTAGGACATTTAAATTATAACTAATTTTGTTATTCAAAATTTATTTCTTTTCAAATTTTGATGAATGATTCGAGATTCTGTAGGGTGTCAAGTCTGTCATCTTGGATTTGAAAGTTTTTCAGGTCTAATTTTTTTCAGCCCTTCTTTCCAGTGTTCCGCCGATTTTCAATTTTATTTTCCATTATTTGGTAATATTTTTTTTGAATAAACAGATTGAAAGATTTTTTTTGACATTATCTGTATTAGTTTATCTGTATTTTACAGGGTCAAAAATAGAATGAAAACTTTATCAGGAAAACCATTTTTTTATTCTTCTCTTTATCTGATGTGGGAAATCACGTTATGTACTTTAATGGGTCCTTGTGAGTCTCAGAGATCCAACATGCCCTAGAAAAAGGTTTTATTGTATGATGAACATGAGGAATTTAATATGATGAACTTCCTTTGGTAGCCCTTAGTTAAAATAGTAAAAAATGTTTTTTTTGACAAAAGTATAATGATAATAAACAGATAGGAACTTTAAGATGGGTTTCTGGGGCCAATAAAGTAAACAGAAAGTTAAAGTGAAATTATTTATTAATTATTATTTCATAGAAATGGCCTTAAAACATAATTTGTGAGTGACAATTTTTTTTTTTAAACCTCATCTAACATTTTATTGGATTAGGTCAAAACTTTCGATTTCCATTTGTCGCGGCCTAAACTAGAAAATAAAAGATTTTTATTCTGGAAAAAGTGAGAGAGAGAAAAGGAGAGAGTAAAACGTCACATAAAGGTCACAGTGTTATTCGAATCTACATTTTTCGTCCAATTTGGGTTAAAATTAAAACAAATTTTGTTTTTCAACCCATTTCAATTAAATCATTAACTGACTGACAGCTTGAAAAAATCATATTAAAAATCAAACAACATATGAAAAAAAATCTAAGACAAAGAAGCATAATTGAAACAAAAAACAATCAAATATTTAAGGGCCTACCATATCCTAAACACGAGCATTAAAAATTGATTTCTAATTAATTATCATGATTTAAGCAAAATTCTAGCAAAATCCATACAAATTAAATGAAACGTGTGTTTCATCAATTATTGGCTTTAAATGTTTAAACAAAACGTGATTATCAACAAACCAATTATCTGTTGAAAATAATCTTAGAATTTGGTTTATAGGTTCATGTGACTTAGTGAAATTTTAAGGTTAAAATTCATCTACATTTTGATTTTGCACAAAATTTAAAATAGAGCATCCACTTTTACTGTAAAAATATTGACAATAAAATTTTCCATATCTCAGAATTGTATCAATAAAAGTGTATCATAAGTAAGCTTTAACCCAATACCATCAAAATCTAATTCAATCAATGTGATTTTATTTAAACAAATCCATTAAAATACGTACGCTAATAGTTCAAAAAAGTGTGAACATTGCAAAAAAATAATGTTATAATAATTGGAATGAAGGTCACTCAAGAACAATTTTAATATTTTTTTTGTTATTTTTTTGGATATTTTTTTCTTAAGAAATGTAACTATTTGATCGTAGAAGTTTAAAACGATCTACAATAGCATACATAGAAAATAAAATTTAATAAATAAAAAAATTAGTGGTGATTAAAGTGAAAAAAACATAAATAAATTCGTTTAGTATCAATCGAGCTCTTCAGTGGTCCATATCGTCTTAAAAAGATTTATTGGCTTTATTTATTTTTTTCATTTTAAGTGATAAAATTTTAATTTTAAAAGAATCATGGTAGGAATTTCTCCAAATCAATTGAAACTCATTCGTGACACTTGGGTTCATGTCACACCTGCCTTAATGGAACATGGAGTCAATATTTTCTATGAATTCTTTAAGAAATTTCCAGATAATCTAAAGTATTTCCCTAAATTTACTGGAGTTGAATTGGAAAAAATCAAGGTAAATTTTCTCGTTTACCTCATAAAAAATGATTTTCTAAAGATAAATTTCCAGTCTAATCCTGCGGTTCACGTTCACGGAATGAGTGTTGCATCCATGTTCGAGAAAACAATCAAAATCTATGACTTGGAAGGTGGTGAGGCGGAAGCTGTTCGTATCTGGACAGAGCTTGGTGAAAGTCATAAAGTTCGCAAATTAAAGCGTGAATCTTTTGTGCAACTGCGTGAAGTGATTTTGGATTATTTAGTAAAAACTTTGAAATTAAATGGCGAACAAAAAGCTGCATATGAAGCAATGATGGAGTTTGCCTATGAACATTTCTTGGCTTCTCAGAGTATTTAAAAATTTATATTTAAATTTATGTGAAAAAAATTGTATTTATATTAATGAGAAACGAAATTTTTCGTTTGAATAAAATTATGTTGTTTTTCCTTTAAATTCCTGTTAATAACAAAAAAAAACGATTTTTCAATAAAACTGTACACGAAATCTGCATTTTTTGCTGAAAATCAAAAATATTTTGACTTGCACCAATATTTTTTACGTTAATCTTCTACAATTCAATTTGAATTCATTATCCAAAATTGAGACATAAAAAAATACCAGTCGTCTCCACGCAAATTAATATCTTTAAAGGAAGCTGTCAAAAATTTTTTTCAATATAAATCAACATAACAAAGAAAAAAGTATGTTTTTTTTAATAAAAGAGATATTTGAAGATAAATGATAAAACATTTTTATATTCACTTGGTTAATTGAACATCAACTGATTGAATGAAGAAGCTTTAAAACGAGAGTTCCTCATTAAATGCAAGAGATTTTTTTCAAAAAAAAAATAAAGCTCATCTCTCAATTATGAATTTGACTTAACTAAAATTTTTCAAAGAGAATAAACGTCTCTTAAATTCAGATAAGATACAAAGAGAGTCTGAAAAAAATAACACACAAATAAGAATTTAATGACCGAAAAAATGTATTCAGCTGTTGATCAGTATATTTTTTGAATTAGGGTGACCATAACATGATTAAATGATGAAATTATGCTTTAAAAGGTATGATTAGAATAAATTTTTTGAAATTCATATGCTGAATTAAATTTTTTTGCATAAATAAGTCATTTCAAATCAAAATTTCTGTATCACCCTAATCTCTCATAAGTATCATGCGTGTTCTTCACATGTTTTAATATGTTAGTATGTGATAATATAAAAAAAATGAGTTTATGGAACCAAATTTTATTTATAGATTCTTCATATACACTTTTTTTTTGTTGTTGTGTCTCTTAAAGTCAATAAGTGTCTTCTTAATCTTCATAACAACAGTTCATTCATTTAGTTCCGCTTCAAAAAAAAATAATTTCATTATCAATTTAACATATAATTGGCTGAAATACATTGTAAAGAACATTAAAACGTGCATTTAAAACCTGAAAAATTAATTAGCTAAAAATGGTTCCATCTGAAATTCAGCTTACAAGTGAACAAAAAAAATTCATCACAACATCGTGGCTTATGATAAGGTGATTTTTAATTGAAATCCATTAATAGCGAATGGTTTTACATTTTTCTTTTTAATCTAAATTTAAGACCAGCACTAATGGACCATGGTGTACATATTTTTGTTGAATTTTTTGAACGTTTCCCGGAAAATCAACAATATTTTCCTAAATTTCAAGGAGTACCAATATCAAAAATTAATGTAAGTGTGCTCTATTTAATGAAATGAAAAGTGAATGACTTTTTTATTACCCTACATAAAAATATATGGCACCGTTCATTTATTACGTCTCATGATAAAGAGAAAAATATAAATTTGAGAAAAAAATGGTGAAATTATAAGCAAAATTTTAAATTTAATAAAAAATTACTTTAAATATGACATTGAACTACAAACGTAAATAAAATTGAAGTGACAGGGGGTCTATGGTAAGAAGTTTATTTTTATAGATACATTTACAGAAATTTTGAAATTCTTTATTCGTTGAAAACGCCTCGTAGGACTTGAGAAATGGCATGACAAAAAAGGATCCTTTTCTTGGTGTAGCAGAGCGTTTCCAAAATTAAAATTTAGCGTATTTAGTGCCAATTTTGAAAATAATGCGAGTATCGTAGGTACTTAGCTGGTGTGCGACAGACAAGTTATTGCTGACCCTTAAGCAGCACCGAAGGGTTTAATCGATAAATTTCAGATTGAAGTCAAAAAATTTAAAACGTGATCGTGACCGATATACACGACCGCATTTCTATGTAAAGAATTCGCTAATTTTATCAAAAATTCAACACTGAGCGAAAACAAATCTGTGTTTTATCGTTATTAAGGTGAAAATATCGTTTTTTTTTTTAAATTTTATGTTGTTTTTTGGATTGCATATCTTTTTTTGGATTTTATATTTTGCAGTCGGCCATTTTGAAATTGACACACACGGACGGGCGGACAGCACCCAAAATACCGGCATTTTTAAGAAATACGCTAGAAAGTCTCTCATTTCTTTTTTCCCCATCGAATTTTTTTATAAAAAAAATCAAAACTTGAAGTCCTGTAGACGTCCTTTGAAGTGGAAATGAACGACGCGTCGCCAGTTATAACAATTAATTTTCATTTAATTTAAGCATTAATACAATTTAATTTTTCTTTAGCAATTTCCAGCCGTGCGTATACACGCATTGAATCTCATTAGCATGTTCGATAAAACTATTTCAATGTTTGAATTGGAAGGTGGAATGGAGGAAATTGGTAATTTTTCTCTTTTTATTCCCATTAACTCAAATTTTAATGATTTTTTGCGTGTTTCTATTTTAGCTCGCATTTGGGAAGAATTGGGTCAATCACATAAATCTCGAAGCTTACCAAAACAATCATTTCTGGATATTAGACAAGTTATTTTAGATTATTTTGCACGAGTAATGCAACTAAGTGAAACTCACAAAAAATCATATGCAACTTTAATTGATTGGGTCTACGAAATATTTTTTGATAGACAATTTAGTTAAAATTTGGAACAATCAAATTCTATCTACCCCCTGTTGATAAATATTAATTTTTAAACTCGCTTAACATAAAATTAAAATGAAACGAAGAAGCAATCAAAATAATTCAAGTGTATGTACTTTAAAAAAAAATCATGTAAAGAAATAAATCAAATGTTATTTACTTTGAAGTATCATTTTTTTCTAAATTTAAATTAGTTTTTTCCTGTTTTGTAATACAACACTCTATTTAATCAACTGGCAGCACAACAAGTTCAATATCAATATTTTCCCTTTCAGAAAATTAATCTGTGTAATAAATTTACATCAAATTTCAATTTTCAACGAGCAATGTTCGATTTATGATTAAAGCGTCATCACATAAAAAAACAGACCAACAAAAATAAAATTGAGACATCATCAAATTACGTTTCTTGTATTAAACAAGTCCCAAAAAAATTACGTATTAAATTTTAATTTACAGGTAAAAGATAATCATCGTAAAAATCCTTTTAAATTAATTAATTCTATTTTATTTTGAGAGAATATTCATATTAAAAGTATGTCAAAATTGATTAATATTACATTTTATGGCGGGTAAATTCATTCATACAGTTATAGTATCTTTAATGGTGAGGCAAGAAAATTTGATATAAATACGCAAATTTTGTGATAAAGGGTAAACAGATTCGTGCAAATTGTGAAACCGTTCGGTTATTTAAAAAAAATAAAAAAAAAATCCTTAAAAATGGATGATTTACCAAAAGAGTGTGTAATTATAATCAAAAAGACTTGGGAGAAAATTTCAAATAATTTATTTGATTATAGTGATGATATAATGTTTAGATATTTTGAGAAATATCCAGAATATTTAAGTGCATTTCCAAAATTCGCCAATTTTTCATTGGATGAATTGAGAGGAAAAGCTGTTTTTCGAGCACATGGCTCACGGATTATAAGCCAAATAAGTACAGCTGTTGATTGTTTGGATAGAGACGGAGGATTCGATGAAATTAAACACTTTTGGCATAGGCTGGGAGATTTACATCGAAGAAAAAGAATAAATAAGCAACAATTACTGGTTAGTGAAGCGAAAATAATAATAAATTGAGAAATTCACACAATTTTCTAAAAAGATCCTATGCAAATATTGAATTTTAATGTAATCAAAAAAAAAACTAGAAAAAGTAAATATTTTTTAAAACAGGAATTTAAACTGCATGATTAAAGTGCATGATTTTATCGGGTTGTCTCATTGAAATTAAAGCAAAGCTATTCAAAAGACAAAATGTGTAAAAATTACTTTCTAAATTAATAATTTATTTCATATTTTTTGTTAAAATCTTCAGAATTAGAGGCTGGAATCAGTTTTTAATATTTATGAAGATGGTAACCTGATTTTTGAAAGCTTTTTTTTATTTCTTATTTTTTTTTCATGACGGTAAAGGCTTTTAAGAATATTTTGATATAGATATAAACATTTTTATCCTTTATTTTCTAGTAGTTCTCTAAATTTTATTTTTTTTTAAATGTCGACTCACAATGAAAAAAATTACATCTTGAATAATACTTGAAAATTGGTTTTAAAATTTTCTAGAACTTTATTTTTTTTAATTGTTTTATCGAAGCTTCAAATACAAAATTAAGAAATTCTAGCCACTGGGCGGTTTGGAAAAATGCATGACGATGGAACTCTTTTCATTGAACAAAATAATTTTTGTTAAATTTTTCAAAAAAATACCAAAATTGTGCATTCAAAAATAATTTAAAATAAATTTTGAAAAATTTTAAAAAAACTAAATCAAAAAATTACTAAAAAATTGGACACTTACTGTGACTTCAGGTGCTTAACTTTTAGCTATTCGCTTCGTGTACACTACATAGGTTAGCGTTGGTTAATTTTTATTTTGTGTGAGTGTATACGTAGCGCATATCTAAAAGTTAAGCACATGAAGCCGGCCTAAGGGAATTTTGAGATTTTAAGCTTTTCATCGTTTTAAGGTTCTGGAGCCCAATGTCTGAACATAATCTTAAAGCTAATGAAATCGTTATTAAAACGGTGGAAACTGGGAAACAGAGAATTAAAAGACTTTCAGATTATTTTTTAAATTTCTAACACAAAAAAACTTGCAGGTTAATTTTGTTTTTAAGCTTATTATATAAATTTACCTTAAATTTGTCGTTCATATTTTTTATAATACTTTTTTTCTCATAAAATTTAAACATTTTCTAGCAACTTCGTGATACAATAATCGCAGAAATTCTTCAAGCCAACATCGGAATAACACCTTACACCATACGAGAAATAAAACAGGCATGGATGAAATTTTTTGCAATTATGTATGCACCTGCCTTTGAAACCATCGAAATGATGAATTGGAAAGAGTATTTTGAGGGAAGAGAATTTATAGACATTTAACGAAAAATTTACCCGGCGCCTCCACTCATCGTTATTTCTATGCATTAAAAGTCATTGAAATTCTAATATTTCATATCAAATTAGACTAATATTTTGATATAAATCATTAATTTTAATTAAATTTAAGAATAGTGAAATAATGTAAGACGTTCATTAATAATATTAAAGAAATAAAATGAAATGTAAACGCCTGGTTAATTGTTCTAGTCTCTTATTTATTAAACCATTCCCAATATTCTTTGCAATTTATTTTTGATAGTAACGAACTTTAATCAATAATTAGTGAAATTGTGTAGGATGCGTCTGAATAAATAAAATTTAATTTGGCATCACGTTTAACTGTTGAAGTTATTTGTTTTTACTTTACTGTCTTTAAATTTTTTTCAGAGAAATCTGAAGAAAAGTTCGCCTAATGAGGATTTATTATAATGAATTATTTTGCTTTACCCCTAAAATGGGTTCTTCCAACCATCTGCAAGGCGAATGACGTAGTTTAACTTGTTAAAATTGTAGTTTTTTATAAATTTACTTTTCCTGAGAATTTTTTTCCAATTCTTTTCCTGTTTATTTACTTAACTTAATAATTTTTTTCCTCTTTGCTTTAAGTGACTTTTCAAGGACACACTAAAAAATGAGTTTTTCGGGACCGATTTGTCATTTTCTTGATCAATTCAATGGTATTATTGAAAAATAATACAAAGTTTGGTTACGTTTTCTCTCTTCCTTGTTTTGTTTAGTTAATTATTACCTCATTTTTCAATTATAGTGGATTATAGTAAAAAAAATTAAAAATTTATAATGAAATTAGGAACATAAACGCATTTTTATCATTTGCATCCAACTTTTAATAATCAATGAATGTGAATAAAATTCGTTAAATTTAAAAATATAACAGAGAGAGGATGTGATTTGAAATTTTACATTTCAGTCCAAAACATCATGAAGACTGATCTGAAAAGCGCATTTTTCCAGAAAATTGCTCTAACGTTTTTTTTTTTTAATTCCGTGACTATTAGTGTTTGATCACTTGACAATAATTACTGTAAATTATTGGTTTTTTGCACTCATATATTTCTCAGACAATATAATAGCATTTTTTTCTTTAAAGGAAAAGGAAAAACAACTGAAATTAAATGAAAAATATGACAAAACGCTCATTACGATCAGTTTAGTAAAAGACATCGGACTAGACGAACAAAATTATTTAGTTAGTGGAAAACTTGATTCAAGTTTCAACGTTACAATAAAATTTAAAATATAAAAAATAACATGGCCTGTCCACTAGATGCCGAGGAAATTGATTACGTTAAACGGATTTGGAAAATTTGTGCTAGTAACATTCATCAGTTAGGCGAAGTTGTGTTTTTCAAGTTTTTCGAAAAATATCCATCGTATATCATATTTTTCCCTAAATTTAAGGATTATAATTTGCAACAACTCAAGGTAAATTTTTTAAATTTCATGTTCTTTAAACATGAGTCTTTTTTTTGAATAACGTTACAGAACAGTCCTGCTTTTCGTAATCATGGGTATTTGATTATGTGTCAAATTGGTGATTCAATTACACAACTGGGAACTCCAGATGGGTGGGAAAATATTAAGAAAGCATGGCATGCTCATGGAGACATGCATGTGGTACTGAAAGTTAAAAGGATTCAATTCATGGTATGAAACTAAATTGAAAAAGATAAAATTTGTTTAAATTCAAATGTTTTTCAATTCTCAGCAATTTCGTGATGTTGTCGTTGATCAAATACTCGGAATAAGTAGTATGTCTCATGTGGAGGAGGTGAAAAGGGCTTACGTTAAATTTTTTAATGCCATTTTTGCATTTTCTTTTGAAAAAAGTGGAGCAACTTAAATTTAATCGTATTCTAATGTACATACAAATTTTCTTTAATCACCTTTACACAACCTTCAAATATTGAAAAAATTCGTAGAATTTATTGTGATAGTATAGAATGGTACTTATAATGAAAAAATGGTATGATTATTATTTGCTTACAAAATATTTTGACTGTTTCATGCGATCGAAAATAAATGAAGGATAAATAAAATTAATATTAAAAATTTTAATCTAAATTTGAGGTTTTATTTGATAATTCAGTGTCACTCAAATACTTCGTTATTATCAACCGTAGCACCAAACCATGATCAATGATCAAAGGAGAGTTCTTGAGAATATCTCATCACGGCTTAGACACCGGACTCAGGAATCAAACTTCATCGCCTTTAAATGCTCAAATAATCACTGCGATTGCAATTTTTCTAAAGATTGGAGAGAATTCATAATTTTTTTTTGAGAATCCCGATGCCTAATTGAAATGCTACCAGAAACTCATGTTTATTTCCTATTTCCCTTTCATCAAGTAAGGCTGTTTAAGCTCATTAGTGTCGCGTGTCATTTCAAAATCTATTTTTAGATATTTTCACTACTCTGATTTTTTCAACGACCTTATCCATCAAATTTATACCAAAAATCTTAAAATAAAAAGAAAAATTCAATTTAAATATAGTGACAATGAGTGCCATTGCAATTGGGCCCTTGCCTTTCATTATTTTACCACTTTTACCTCCCAATAATTCTCTCACCAAACAAACGAAAGTTTTCCATTCACTTCAAATAATTTTTTTTAAAGTTTTTCCTCGCTCTCTCTGCACTTTTTTTCTTAGATTTAAAAATTCCAGAGAAACTCTTCAAAACTTACATTTTCTTCCAGTAGCCCGTTGATAACTTCAGAGAAAGACTTTTAAAGTAAAACACAATTAATTGTTTTTAATTTGAATTATGGCACGCGCTTGAACATTGTACATTTCAAAATAAAATGTTAATTTTTCTTTGAAATAAAACGTTCATTCAATTCAAAATTTTGAATTCAATTCAACCCTAAACAATTTCATTGATAAAAAAACAGCTGTTTTGTTTGTACAGAAAAGTATGTCATAGAAATTTGACACATAGTTTTTTTTTAATTATTATCATCATAAAATTTCGAAAACAGTTTCTTTTTTAAATTTTTATGAAATATTTTTTTAATAAAAATTAAATAGTCTGCTTAGAATAGAGAACCAAATGAAATAATGACACTTTGATTGGAACTCATTAAATATAAATGGAAGAAACTAAACTCGAAGACATGGAAGATTGTAAAATTGAGAAACATATTGATACCTCATCTTCAGATAAAATCGATGTGGGTTCTCAAGAGTTAGCTGATAAGAAAGTATCGAATATGCTGCAAGAAGTTGATTTAAACAAAGAAGATGATGAATTCGGGCCAGTAACAAAAATGGATGAGTGTGTCGTAAAATTTTGTATTTCAACCGAAGAACGTCTAGTACCTGAAGGAAATGAGTCTTCCACTGCAATTGATCACCAGAACAAAGATAAAGCGATTTCATTACTGGATTTGGCTGAAAAACAACCACCTGAAATGCCTCGTGTTAATTCCGAGTCAAATTTAATCAGTGATCCATCGAATGTTGCTCAAACAAAGGGAAATAAATCAAATTTCCTCAGTTTCGATTCATCCACAGACTCATATCAGGAGAATGCCCGAACTTCAAGTTCCCAATCATGTCCAATCAATGAATTTGAATCAAAATTTTTGGAAGAACAAGCAAACCTTAAACGACTTTTAGAAGAATCACAAAACAAATGTTCAGAGTTACTGGAAGTTGTGACAAAACGAGATGAAACTATTGCAATGTTACATTCCACAAGAGCACTCCTTGAAAAGGAAAAGGCATCAATGAAGCGAGAACTTGAAATTGCAACAAAGGAAAAAGAGAATGCGGTTATTCGATATGCAACAGTTGAAAAATCGGTACTTGATGCTAAGACGGCAAAAGAACAAGCCGAGAAAAAGATGAAAGATGCAGCGAAAGAAGTTGAAGCGGCAAATACGAGAATGAAATTTGCCGTATCAGAGAAAAATCGTGTAACTGGATTATTTGATCAAAAATGTCAGGAATTGAGATTAAGTCAACGTGAAATTGAACGATTGAGAGGTGATGTCAGCTCATTAGAGACAAAACTCAAATGGAATACTACAAAATTGAAGACTGAAATAGAAAATAAAACCGCCGCAGATAAGAAAATTGAAGAATTAACTGAAGAATTGAATAAAATGAAGTTAAGTGAAATTTCGAGAGCAAAAGAGGAAGTGGAAAATGAAAAGGCGCTTGTCACTGAAAAGCAATTCATGGAACAACAAGCAACTCTTATACTTTTAAAACATGGAAATGAAGAAAAGGAAAAACGAATTGAAATTCTTACGAAAAAATTATCAACTGCAACGACGGATAACACAGATTTAAATACAAAAGTTCGCAATTTATCATCTGAAGTAAGAAAATCTCAAAAAAATCATGAAAAATAATTTTTAACGTGTTTTTCTTTTATTAATAATTTTAGAATGAAACCTTAAAATCCGACACCGAAAAACAGAAACAAGAAATTAACGATCTCCAGTTACAAT
This sequence comes from Culicoides sonorensis, assembly GCA_900002565.1. Classification (NCBI taxonomy): domain Eukaryota; kingdom Metazoa; phylum Arthropoda; class Insecta; order Diptera; family Ceratopogonidae; genus Culicoides; species Culicoides sonorensis. The sequence goes on along the minus strand of LN483619.1, from coordinate 4,847 downwards.
TAGACAAGGAAGTGATCAAAGTAGCAGAATTACAATCAAAAGTCAATGATATTGAGTCACTGCAAACGCAACTCACATTGTACGAATTCTATTTTGATCAAATTTTTCATATTAAAATAATTTCAATTTGAATTTTAGAGCCAAGGATGAAACTGCTAGAACGAAAAAAGAATTAGATAGTGTTAATATTAATTATGAGGAGTTGTGTCAGGAAGTAGAAAAAATTCGTGGAAAAGAAACCGAGTTACTTCAATTTAACAAGGAATTGGCTGAGAGGTGTGTGAAATTGCAAAATGACTGTGCGTTGCTCAATTCAAAGGTGAGATTTAACTTAAATTTAATGTTAAATTAAAATTTACGTTTTTTTCATTTATGTATTTCAGTTACTTGCAATTGAATTAGAAAATAATAACATAAAAAAGGATAAAAAGTACTATGATGACATAATTGAAGCATTGGAGAAGGATTTTGCAACAGAAAAGCAACAACGTGCCGATGAACGAGTCTTGATGACAAAACACATTTCCGAACGGACGAAACAAGCAGAGAATTTACAAAAACAATTAGATTTAGTGACGGGTGATATGCAAGCCCTTAAAAAGAAGCATTCCCAGACTGTGAAAGAATTGACACGAGAAACGTCACAATTGAGAAAAAAAGTGGAACATCTCGAGGCGAAACTTCAAACAGTGAATCATTCAAGTGTTCATGTTAGTTCTGAGAGTGAAAATGAAAAAGATCTCTCGAAATCGGATTCCGTGTCCATAAACTCTGATTCTGAAAGTCATCAGCAAAACCATCCATCGGCACCTAATCATGATTCGTCGTCATCTTCAAATAACATCAATTTCGGTGAACCATCAAAAAAGACCTTAATTGAGAGAATTTTAAAGCTCCAACACGCTACAGCAAGACAAGCTGAAAAAATTGACTTTTTAGAAAATCATTCCGCGACTCTTGTAGCCGAGCTACAGAAAAAGAGCAAATTAATACAGGATTACATGTTACGGGAACAAAGTGGTGCATTGGCTTCAGCGAAAAGTGACAAAAATAAGGCTGAATTGAGTAAATATGGTGGCATTATGGCTGCAGTGTATGGAGGAGCTGCCGTGAAAAATACTTCAAACGAGATGACATTGGAACTATCTCTAGAGATTAATCGGAAATTACAAGCGCTTTTAGAGGACACAATACTTAAAAATATTACATTGAAGGTATTTTACTCACACAATGCAAAATTAAAATTAAAAATATTGAACGTAATTTATATTTATTTTCAGGAAAATGTTGATACGCTTGGATTGGAAGTCGATGCTCTTATAAAGAAATTAGCTGGCTCTAAATGATTTTAACTGTACAAAAATTGTAAATGCCATACCATAGAATTTTTAAGAGAAAAATAAAAAAAGTTAAGTATTCGAAAGGAAAAATAAATTTAATTTGTTAAAAAAAATTTATTTAAATGCCTTTTTATTTTTATTACAGATTTTCTATGAAATTATAATTGTAGAATTTAAAGTTTAAAATTGAAAGCTATCTTTGGTCCTTTCTTTCTCTAAAAGCTTTCAAGTTTTCACAACCATACTCAATTTTTTTATGATTAATCAAGTTTTGGAAGACCAGCTGAAATTTGGCTCTCAATACCCAAATGGTCAGATCCACGTAAAATCTTAAAATAACCATTGTCTCCCCAATCTGAATTCCAGCTGTTTGCAATCAACCAATAGGGCGTATCATTTTCAACTCCCCATCCCAAAATACGAATAGCGTGTCCTCCCAACATTTTTCCAGTTGTGTGTTGATAAACACCTTCCTTGTAATTGATCAAATCCTCATAAACGGTAAATGCACCTTCAACTGGCCCATTTGTCATAATTTCTTTTTGAATTTGCTCGGGATGACTTGCAATTGAATAGGATTTCTTTCCAAAACGTTTATCAGTGGTGTACTTAACGGGATATGAGCTTTGACATTTTTTGTTACATTTTGGTGTTTTGCCACCGGCTGAACATGGAGGACGTGTACCATTAACATGATGTTCACATGGAGCGATTTCATAGGGACGACATCCTTGATTACTGCCATAAGGACCACCAGAGACGATTCCTTTGCGGACCCAATAAGACCAGGCAGCACCAGGGAAGCCACCATTACATCCAAAACCACAGAGCTTGATTTTAAGGGAAAAGAAAATGAATTAAATTTGTTTTTCAATTAAAAATTCTTCCTTACATGACAACATGAAACTAAATCATCAGCGGAAAATCTGAAATGCACGGTTGAATTTGAGTGGATACAAACACGATCGGACATTGCTTCGACAGCACCAAATGCCCAACATCTATTAAAAGTTCAATTATTAAAATTCCAACTAACGGTAAAATTAATTTTAATCTTACGATCCACATCCTCCTTGATCGCGAATTTCACTGATTGTAGGACAATCTGGCCACTGTGCTCTAGAATCGAAATTCTCCGGTATTTCTTCATCGTCACTTATCTCATGCAACATAACCGGATCTCTAAAGCGATGAGAATCTGGATGTACTCCCATCAAACTACGAATATACATCATATCTGTATTTTCATCAAAATTACGGCCAGCACGCCATGTTGAGGCTTTCTTGTTGATTTCCTCAATGAATTTGTCTGACAGTGGATGATAACGACCATACACCATTTGCAATAAAGCCAAAAATAGTAAAAATAGAATTTTGTATGACATTTTTACGATGATTCACTGCAAAATAAATTACAAAATTTTGTTATTATTTTAAATTTGTAATAATAAAAACAGTTAAGTGACTCAAATTGTTTAAACATTTTCTTTGTCTTTGTAAATTTAATTTAAACGACATTGATAACAATGAGTCAATAGGTCAACAGTTGTTTGTGCTACTAATTTAATATTAAAGCGATCAATATTATTGAAACAATTCAATGGATGGCCTTCCGATTGTATTATCATAAGAATTTTATGGTTAAATTTAGTAAAAAATAGATATTTGTAGCGAGGGGCAAGATTTTTAAAATATTAGAATTTCTCAATGAATTCCAAAAATCACATCATTTTCCGATGTAAAATTGCCTTCTAAAACCGATAAAAAAATAAAATTTGGGGGTCCCCATACAAAAAACTTTGCGACTGACCATTTTAAGGAATTTCGTGTTATTGATGGCTTTGCATCAGGTTTCATCAAAAAATTATACAATTTATATTTATTTTTGAATTTTTTATGTTATAATTGGATAGTTGAGATTTTCTAATGTGTTTTAAGTATTTAATCACTTTTGAATCTTTTGTAGATCAAAAGTTACAAGTATTTTTAGTTTAATGGTATGAAATTTGTCAAAGAGGTCGGTTAAACAATTTCAATTGATTTTTCAAAGAGATTTTGAATTTTGGTCAAAAACTAATGAATTTACGAAAAAGATCGATAGTTTATTTGGCAAAATTATAGAAAATTGTGTAATTTTCAACTTCTTCTCGCATTACTATAAAAAAATCATGAAAAAACTCTACTTTTTGGCTAAAACTCTCGGTTTTCAAAAAATGGTCATAACTTTTGTTCTAACAAAGCTACAGAAGAGTTTAAATACTTAAATCGCATTAGAAAATTCTCATCTTTTTGATTTTAATACTTAAATACATCTAGATGAGGACTTTCATGATGCAAATTGATAGAAAAGTCCAAATAAGTTGAAAATTAAACCGAAAATCGGCCAGTCGCAAGTTTTTTTGTATGAAGACCCCCAAATTTTATTTTTTTATCGGATTTAGAAGCCAATTTTACATCGGAAAATGATGTGATTTTCGGAATTCATTGAGAACTTCCAATATTTTGAAAATCTTGCCCCTCGCTAATATTTGGTTGAAAATTTCTGTTTAATTTTTTTCGAGAACAAAGAAACTTTCTCCATTTTATAGGAATCGTTATTTGTTTAAAAGAAATTTGTTGTATTTACACATTGTTAGTTGGTTTTCTTTTTTTATCTCGAATAATTTCATTGGAACTCATTGAAATAAACAATTGATTAAAAAAATCTCTGATAATTACCTGCACAAATTAAATTTTAATCTTTTTCTTCCGAATGCCTTTTAAAAACTGAAAGCAATTTTGTTTTGTTTTCTTTGTTGTTGCCGATTTGAATTTGGTGAATTTGTTGAATTACTTCCATATTTCCAATACAGAATTGAATCAATTCCAATGTGAAACTATTCATGTGTCGTTCAATTGTCGGTTAAAATAAATTAAGAATAATCATGAAATTTTACTGAAGCTTCAAATAACTGCCAAGATTTTGAATCATTTTGAACCTTCAAATCATCGTAAAGATTTAGAATCATCTTGAACTTTCAAATCATTTTCAAGATTTTGAATCATCCCGAAGTTGCAAATCATCTTTAAGATTTTGAAATCTTCGTTAAGATTTTGAATCATCTTGAACCTTCAAATCATCGTTAAGATTTTGAATCATCTTGAAACTACAAATCTTCGTTAAGATTTTGATTCATCTTGAAGCTGCAAATAATCGTCAAGATTTTGAATTTGAAATTTCCATCACTTTAACTTTAGTAAAGTTCAAAATATTCTCATTTTTATTACAATTTAATTCTGTTTAACATCTATTTTTAATGATTGATCAATCATTTTCATCGTCATTACTCATCCCTTTCTGATATCCTAACTGTAAATTCATCCTAATTTTAATGTTCTTTCATAAAAAATCTCATTTTATCTATTTCATAAAAATCAAAACAAATTCTATAACACAAATAGAAGTCAATAAAAAAAATTCAAATAAATAAAACGATATCCAATAACTGCATCCAATTTATCTTCCTT